>JAODAL010003385.1:0-175010 GCA_025379985.1 Phyllomedusa bahiana | reverse complement strand
TTTATTCCCATTTCCTGACTTTCAGGTGAGGAGATGGAAGTAAGCAAGCTGCAAAGAACAGAGATGGGGCTATGCATACACGGCACTCTTCATTCTCTCTCATGCAAGTACAGTCGCGCTGGTGTGCTCAGCTGAACTCAGAACTCCTGCTGAAATTAATGGAAAGTGCCGCGCATGTGTTCTGCGCATGGAGAAGTTTGGGGGCCCATTCTCCCACCTCTGAGACCAGCACCTAACAGACATTTATGGAAAATCCTATTAAGTCCCTTAAAGGGGTTTTGCCAGGATGTAATGTTGACGTGGGAGCCTCCAAAATGGGTATTTAATCACTTTTCTAAATATATGCGATTTCAAAAATTGCAGCCTGAGAGAGCTACAGGCTGCCTTACCTGCCCTTAGTTACTTAAAAGCTTCTATTAGATATGACCTGACAAGAGCTGCTGGCCGGGCTTGCGCAGAGCACACTTCTTATCTGATGAAAGAGAGCTGAAGAAGCTTTCAAGGCACCGGGTAGAAATATGTTGTGTTTTGTATACAAAATCTACTAGTTGTAGTGTGATTATCTGAGTAGATCCCTGCTTTATCTGATGACAGAGAACATGAAGGAGCTTTCAAGCTGCTGTGGAGAAAAGGTGTTGTCTTTTGTATACAGAATCCACTAGTTGTAGTTTGATTATTTGAGTGAACATTTCACACGATCCCTTATGCATGGTTCTGTGCTCTGGCTGTGTCTTTCTCTTTCTTAGCTCAGCGTGGCTTGTTTACATTAGCTTCTTAGCAGATAACGCACGTCCTGGTAAAACTCCTTTAAATGGCTGAGATAGGAATACCCCTTTTTTAAATTTAATAATTTTTACTGTATCAGAAATAATAAATTTTTTTTTACATAAAGTGCAAAAAATAAGAGTTCTCCCCCCTTCCACTCCCTCCTCCCAACATAGAAACATATTCCAAAATAAAAGCTTCCATACACTTTGTCCTGTATTGCTTCTTAATATATGTGGGTTATTAGGTCTGTAGAGTCGGCAAGCCAAAGCCCCGACTCCTCAATTTCCCAAACCTCCGACTCCCTCATACACGGCGCATGTTTTAGTGATAACTTTACTGTAGTAAAATGGTAACATCAGGCTGTTTATCACCTTATGATACAATAATCAAGCTCTTTAGGTAGAACAGACACTGACAAGCAAAAGAGTAACAATGTTTTGATCTTTTGAACACTTGTGAGTAGAGTTGAAGATAAAGCTGTATTTGTATCCAAGTCCAGTCTGCACCAACATTGGGAATGTGTAGAAGAGACCTGGCATCAGATTTTGGTCAAGACATGCTTGAATCTGATCCAGAGCCCAGAAGGATTCAGACAGTATTGAAAGTCAAAAGGTGAATTTCCCAAATACTAACAAAATAATAAAAATTAACATTTTGATTTTTTAGGAGCAAAACAGTGACAAGGTAGTTACAGGACAAGACTCTACAGAACTAAGCAGATGCTAAATACTTGAAAGTCAAATTTATGTATAAGATAGGTAAGATGACTGTATATAAAATTACAGTAGCCTCATGTACAAAGCTGTAGTGGACGATGAGACATGGAGCCTGAAGGTTCAAACCATTGTTACCATTTTGCTTGTCAGTGTAAAATATATTTATTGGATATGACTTTAGAACACAAAAAAATTGTAAAAATGCAAAACACTCCCAGCAACATTTGGGGAGTCTCTGAATTTGTTCTGAGAAATGTATTGCCTCCATCAGATCCTGCATACATGACCTCACATCTGATCTCATGATTTCCAGGCTAGAGAACGGCCTCTCTACACTAACTTGGGTTGGGGGGTGAAGTGGTGACCACAGGGGAAACATCTCTAACAATGTCAAAGTATAAAGGAATTGCCTCAGCCACAGTCAGTTTTGATGAATGGTTCTTCTACTTCTTTTAAAACAGGTGAAAAATTTTGCTGAAATCTGTTTGCCCTGGGAGCGGAATCTTTTCCCCCGGGGCAGCGCTTTGTCTGCTCCATGTCATCACTTAGGGCATGTGCCCACGGCACGGGTTTTCGGCCGGTTTTTCAGACCGCCTGAAAAACCGGCCGAAAATGAGCACAATTGTGCTCTATGGAAAACCCGTGCAGCAGTTTGCCACTTTCCGGTGTTATTGCCGTCGGACAGTTTTGCCGCCGGCGGTCTGGCGGCAAAACATTGTAGAAGCACAATCTTCCTTCCGGTTTTCGGACGGAATCTGTGCTTCTCAATGGGAGGGGGGGAGTGCTGTTCTCCGCTCATTGCGGAGAAAAGCCGCCACCCCTCCCCCCGGCGCCGTGGGGACAGCCGCAAAACAGGACAAAAACCCGTATCTGTGCAGTGGGGATGCGCCCTTACACTCCTCATGTGATGAGGCTGAAGATATGGGAGCAGTTGTACTGGTCGGTCCCAATTCCTCTTGCTCTTTGCATCGAACAAACTGGACCAACTAATTATATATTTTGGGAGTCGGTCCATTTTGTGACGACTCCGACTCCTGCAAAATAGGCTCCGACTTCACAGCCCTGCTGGCAATGCCCAACAGGATATGGAGACCCAGTCCGTACATATGCAAGAACGTCAGCTATAAATTTTGTTTGTGCCGATACCATAGCCTAGGTAATATCATACATCTAATGCATAGTCAGAATTCTATCCCTGAGTAGGTATGGAGATGCTGCACCTGGAGTGTCCAACTATTTATTCCATAACTTATGGAAGTTATCAATACTATCCCTTTTTCTATAAATACCTTTCTCCAAAGTAATGAGCCAGTTCATTTTTTGTACAAATTCTGACACTGGGGGGTTTCGTGTCTAGCCATTTTTGTGCAATAACCTTACATGCCATAAATAAGGCCCTTGCCACTGCTATTTTTTCTATAGGGCTTATTGTAAGTCTTCTACATGGCCCAATATGCATGTCAGTGGTGTTACTTCCAGGTGTATCGAGAAGACTTTGTTAATGCAACTAATAACCTGCTTCCAGTATCTGTTTGGCTTCGGACAGGAATACCCCTTTAATCCTATTGAGATACTATGGCATGACGTCAAGGGATCTAAGAAATATTAATGAACTAGAATACATTTGCAGAAAGTAATGTTCTGAAAATACCTCCCAAAAATTGTCCAAACCATATAATTTTTTAGCACAGAAAACACTGGGAAGGTGACTGCTACAAAATTTGGGGTTTTACGGGTTTTAAAATTCAGTGATTTTTCCCCTGCACTAGGGAACATTTACTCATGTGCCAAAACCATGAACAGTATGAACAATTGTGTTATTAGTTTAAATAAATAGACTCTGTTAGGCCCCGTTTACACGGCACAGGACAAATACCGGTCGGTTTATCCGACCGGTTTTTGTGCCGTGCACATGGCCGCGGGGGGGGGCGGGTTTTCTCAGCGAGTATGGAGAAAAGCCCTCCCCCTTTAGTTGTTCATATTCTGTCTGAAAACCGGACGGAAGAATGAACAAGTAGAATGTTTTCTCGGCCCGCTGAAAACTGCTGCACGGGTATTCCATAGAGCCCCATGTAAAAGTTTGCTGCCGGTTTTCAGACGGTTTGCAAAACCTCAAACCGTCTGAAAACCGTCCGCAAACCGGAGCCATGGGGACAAGGCTTTAGTCTCTAACTGTGGCTTAATGACAATCAGACAATTCCCAGCTGTAGTAATCAATGCAGAAAACCAAGTAATTCCATAGGGCTCAGTTACTTTTTTTGCAACGAATATTTTTTGAGGGGGGGATGTCAAACCATTTTCCAATGTTTTTCATTAACAGACATCCCGGGAACCACACACCATTTTGGGCTAAGTTTGAAGTATCAATTGGGGTAACCCCCAAAAAAGTCCCGGTGGAAACCCCCTAACCGTGACGTCCCATTAACAGAGCAGTAGTTCCCTTTGGGCTACATTTGCTCTACTTCCCGGCAGTATATGCTTTTCCTGCGGGTCTCCATAGCGTGGCAGAATGCATTGATTCCATAGGAGAAGGGTATTTCACAGGTTTTTTACGGGCGTATTTCGTCCGCAAATACGTCCCGAAATACTTAAAAAAAACGTGTCACTTAGGATGTTTCACACGGGGTTTTTTCGGGGGGGTAAATTTTCGGACGTATTTACGTCCCCTAAAATACCCCGAAATACTTTTAAATACTTTCAAAAGTGTGGGCCCATTTCGCCCCGAAATACAATCCACATTCTTTACTATGGTGATTTACTTGCAAAATACGCCTCAATAAGTGACAGGGGACTTATTTTACGATCGATTTCGGAGAAATTTTCGCCGTAAAAACTCGCGAAAATACGCCCCGGGGGGAATGATGAGGGTAAATTTTTCATTGGAATAATGCAATCTAATTTTTCTTATTTGAAACGTATTTTTTGGGCGTTTTACGGACTAAATACGTCCGTAAAAAACCCCCGAAAAAGCCGGTGAACATACCTAATTGCCATATTTCGATCGTAAAACATTTTCCCCTTTTTTACTTTGGGGTTTACATGGCAAAATACGCCCCAAAAGTACAGGGATTAATTTTACATCGATTTTTCGGACGATTTACACCCCCAAATACGTCGCAAAATACGCCCGGGAATGAAGAGCCGTATTTTATATTTGGGAAACAATGCTAATCACTTTTCATTATTTGGAAACGATTTTGGAGTATTTGGGGACGTAAATACGTCCGTAAATATGCCCCGAAATAAGCCGTGTGAACATAGCCGAAGAGTACACCGCCAGGAAATAGAGCAAATATAGTCCACAGAGGGCTAGGTTTACTCTTCTCATCTCGATGTACGTCATGGCATCCACCAGGATACTTTTATGTTATGGTTCCAGATGGATGCCACTCACGTGGTATGAACCTGGCCTGACATGTAGGGGAAAGACTTTATCTCAGGTAAAGGACCATCATATGGGAAAGTATGCATGAGCTGCAGATAAGGACGGGCACAGCTGTTCCCTTCGCTGAGCACATTGCCCATTACATAATATGGAACAGGTGGATTTGCACTAAGTCCAGTGGGTTAACCAATTCCAGCCCCTGACGTTGCCACGTATTATGCAATGTGAAGCCGGTGCCTTACCCTCGATTGAGCAGGAGAGGGTTTAGCATCTCCCAGGAATGTCAGCCTTGGAAGACAGAACATACTTCTTTCCCAGTTGCGTAGTAAGGGGAGGGAGGATCAGAAATCATTTGCAGGGGGAAATCTTGGAAAACCAAATGGATTTTCTGAGTGAGGCTTCTCCTTAACCCCTTCATCATCTTGTATGGTAATCCTGACAAGAAAGTTCGGCTCAAATGCTTAACATCTCAGCTCGACCTAAGCAGCTTATACAAAACATACAGAGAGGGCAAAAGGAAGCCTGAAAATCAAATGACGCTCCACAGCAAGTCACAATGCCCAGAAAGGTAAAATATAAAGTAATTGAAAGATTACGCAGCGACACATATCCTAAACAGTCATCACCAGACAAACCTTCCTAAATTAGGATCTTTGCAGGGAGGGTTTTCGGGCCAGGATGTGGAGCCCAAGCCAAACCCCCCAACCCTCATTTCCCCAAAAACCCCGACCTTCATAAAGGGCGCATTTTTTTTAAGTGAAACTTTACTGATTTAAAAGGGTAACACCCGGGCTGTTTATCCATTATGTACAAAATCAAGCTATTTAGGTAGAACAGACACTGACAAAAAAAAGGGAAAATGTTTTTGATCCTTTAAACACTTGTGGGTAATTTGAAAAAAAAGCTGATTTGTACCCCCAAGTCCAGTCGCCCCAACATTGGGAATGTTAGAAAAGACCTGGATCAGTTTTTGGGTTTATGACCTTTGAATCTGTTTCCAGATCCCAGAAAGATCCAGGCGTATTAAAAACCCAAAAAAAGGTGGATTTCCCCAAAATTTTAACAAGATAATAAAAACTAACATTTTGATTTTTAGGACAAAACATAACAATGCATTTAAGGAAAAGAATCTCAGAACAAAGCATATGCAAATACTTTTAAAGTCACATTTATGTAACATAGGTAAGATGACTGTATAAAAAAAAAACATTAGCCTCTGAAAAAGTTGTGGTGGAGGGTGAGATATGGAACCGAAAGTAACAAGTTCAAACCATTGTTTACCATTTTGCTTTCATTGAAAAAATTATTTTATTGGATATGCTTAGAACACAAACAAATAAAATATCAAAACACTGCAAAAAACATTTGTGAGTCTCTGAATTGTTCTGAGAAATATTTAAGCCCCTAACCCTGCATCATGACCTCACACTGATCTCATTATTTCCGGGCTAGAGAACGTCTCTACACTAACTTGGGTTGGGGGGAAAAGCAGTGACCACGGGGCAACATCTCTAACAAGCAGGGTATAGAGGAATGCCTCAGCCAATCATTTTATGAATGGTTAACTCTTTCCTTTGAAAACAGGGAAAAATGTTGCTGAAATCTGTTTGCCCTGGGAGGAAATTTTTCCCCTGGGGCGCGTTTTGCCTGCTCCATGTCATCTTTACCTCCTCTGGATGAGGCTGAAGATATGGGAGCAGTAGCACTGGCCCGGATAAAACTCCTCTTGCCTTTGCGCGCATCGAACTAACTGGCCCAATAATTAATTTTTTTTGGGAGTCGAGTTGGTCAATTTTATGACGACTCCGACTCCTGCAAAATAGGCACCGCCTCCAACTCCACAGCCCTGCTTCAGGCATTGTATAGCAACAACCACATCTGTGTCTCCTGCCATCAGATACAAACGTCTGATGGGAGACAAGAATGGCAGCAATATCGGAGGCACAATTTAAAGGGGTTGTCTCACTACAAGGATTACTTTTTTTTTTAAAAATCACAAAAACAATCCCTTTCAATATGTGTCCATTTTCAGTGTCCTACCTATTCCTGGGCACCTTCTTGTATGGGCTGCATCACTACTCAGTTTCAAAAGCTACGACCCTTTTAATCTCTCCCGATAGACGGGCCCGCACTGGTTGCAAACTAAGCCTGGTGTCCTCACAGCTCTCATGAGCCATTAAAAACCCCCCTGAATTAAAAAAGAAACTGATAAAACAGGACTGAGGGGAGATAATAATCTCAGTGAGAAAAACCCCTTTTTTTACAGCAAGGAAAAAACACTGTCATCCACTGACCCCCAACTTTCCCCTCCAACTTTTAAAAAAAAGTGAATAGTAAGAAGGAAAAGGCTGGTGTATAAGGAAACCCCCATTTTATAAAAACCCCTCTCGGGAAAATCCTCCGCCCCCCGGGGGAGGGTCTAAGGGGCCTCTTTTAAAGTGGGGGGCCTGTCTGTAGAAGTTTTCTGGAAAAGCTTAAAAAATTTCTTCCTATGGGGCGTAATGATCCCCCACGCTGGCGGTCATTCCCCTTTTAACCAGGGACGGGCCATCGTTTGGGGATCCCACCTCCTACATGGCCGTCAGGGTTTGCGCTCTGCTGCTGGGTTCAGTCCCATCCTTTATATTTTTCCCTTATAGCTAAAGGGAATTTTTAAAGGGCCTTCTTTTCAAAATCCTTTTTTTTCCCCTAAAAGTAATTATGGGGAGCGCCCAGGGTTTGGTAAAGCCCCCCGGGAACACATTGGGGGGGTTTTTTCACCCAATATTGTTTTTAAGGGACTATCCCAAATCGAAATTACATTACCCAATTTTTAATGGGGCAATGAATGATAATTTAAAAGGGGGTTTGCCCTAAATACGGGGTTTGTTTTTTTATGTTAAAGATTTTCCCCAAAAAAACAATTTCCCACTTTTGCAATAAAAACTCCTTAATAGTGTCCAAACCTATTTGAGATAATTTCCCTCTTGTATGGGCTGCATCCCCCAAGGCCGCCTATAGCTACAGACCTGTTGGATCTCCCCCGGGATAGGCGCCAAAAAACGGGTCGCTTTGCTACAGACCATTTTGTTCCTAGCGGGCCCTCCTGAAAGGCCAGTAGAACCCAGTAAACCTGCCCCGAATTAGAAAATGAAACCCAGAAAAAAAAAGGGACTGATAAGGAAGATAAATTAAAGTAGTGAGAAAACCCCCCCTTTAAAGGGGCAGCCCCAGAGACATGTTAAAACTTTTTTTTCATTAAAAAATTTGGCAACACCCAGCTGACACTTTGGGAAATGACTTTGGGTGTAACTTTTATGCCCCCTTTTTATCCCAAATTAACTTTGGGGTTTTCACACAATGAAATGGGTTTTTTTTTAGGTCAAAACCAGGGATGGATCCAGAACACAGAAGTACAAGCTTTTCTATTATTCTTTTTCTCTGTGTTGTCTCCACAAAATATGCATCAAAAACATTGAAACCAGCCTAGTAATATAACAAACCTGGTACACTATATGGCCATTCGTGTCATAGTAAATACTAGTGTCCCCCATGAAAAAACTATTCTGGAGCAGCTTTCTTTAGATTTCTATGTTGTACTCTTACTCTGTTATTCCTCCTGGAAATTCATTACCAATCTGACAGCTGGGTGTCACAAATTGTCATTGTCCAATCAGAGCTGATAGTCAGTGGGTGCAGAGACACACCCCTTTGTAAACTGCAATGGTAACACCCAGCTGACAGATTCAGTAATACCGTACATTTCTAGAAGGAATAAAAGAGGAACAGCATAACACAGGGTTAGAAGAGAAGATGCTCCAGAATTGTTATGTCACAGGGGAAAACAAAGGGTTTATTAAAGCAACTGTCAGGAGATGACAAGCCTCTTAGGTAATGTTCCGCGGGCCTAAAAAGGGACGTATTTTTAGTCCGTAATTTGCACCCTATGCGCAAATAACGGCTGGAATATGTCCCATTTATTCGGGGAATCCACATTTTTAATAGAGAACTATTGATTAGTCTCCTCTCCTGCTCGGCGAAACCGCCCGGGGGAGATAAGTGACATGTGAAAATTTCCAGCAGTGTTTTCGTGCCCAGTAATGAAAGCTATGGGCCGGGAAGGGGCCCCCCCCCCCGTTGCCGCCCACGCTCCCACCCAAACGGCGTAATTGCAGGGCGTAATTACGCCCCGCAACTAAGCCATGTGAATATAGCCTTAAAGGATAAGCCAGCATACAAGACTTCTCAGTGCAAAACTACAAATGGTGACATGGTGATGTTACTGTAGATTCACTGAGGGCTATCAACCAGACAGACTGAAAATCCATTCAGAAGTCCCCACTGCCTGGATTTTCTACCGGGCGGTTTTCCTAAAAAAAAAAAAAAAAAAAAAAAAAGTTCCCAAAAATTAAAGTGCTATTTTTTCCGCCAGTTTTTAGCAAACAGAAATGTCGTCTGAAGGGAACGGGCCGAAACCAGGGACAGGAAGGCCCCCCCGAAACACTAAGTTGTCAAAATTACCGGCCGGCTTTAACCAAAAATCCAGAACTTTTTGGCATACTGCTTTTGGACCACCCCAAAGGGTATTTTTTCAGGCAAAATTTGCGGGGGGAAAGTAACCCGGGCGGGAGGGGGCTTTTAACCATTTTTTCCTTGGGAATTTGGATTACCGAAATTTATGGGGGTTGCCTTTTGAGCGCAGTACGCGGTGAATGCCCCTTTAAAAAAGCGGTGAACTTACCCTAAGGCGTTTGTCCCCTTTTTTATTAAAGGCAAATTGGGGGGAAGGGTTTTTTGCCCCATTAGGCGGTGTCCGGGGGGGGGGGCGGCAGCCCCCCGGGGCCCATAACTTTCTTATCACGGCCGTATCCCCGTGATAATTGACATGTCACTTTCCCCCCCCCTTTTGAAAAGGGGAGGGATTAAATAAAGCCGGGTTACCTTTTTAAGGGGGAATTTCAAACGTTTTTGGCCAGTACGGGCGAAATACTCCCAAAATAAACCCGGTAAAAAGCAAAGGGGTTTCACTTGCGTTTTTTTCAATTTGCGGGATAAATTGTTTCTTTCAAAATAATACAAGACAGGGCAGCATTTGTGCAGAAAATTTCCATACAGGGAAAAGTTTTGTAAATGGTCCCCAAAATAAACACAAGCACTAGGATTTTCCCTGTGCAAACCCCGTCCATGTAAATTTGAAAAACAAAAATAAGCGCGCTTTGGTTTCAGTTTCGCACAATTTCCACCACAATCCTGGTGAATTCTGCTTACAAAATCTAATCATTGGGGTTTTTTAGGGGGAAAGGTTACGGCTGACATTGTCTGCATTCAGCAGCTGGCACCTGCAAGGCACAGAAAGAGGCATTTCATTGCCGCTCTGCTCCTTCCCTTCTGCAAAAGACACCTCATCAGGAAATCTAAAAATGCTCAAAACGCTTCCTTCACATTTTAAGACCCCTGAAGAACTTCCCAGCTCTAGAAACCATTTTAAAACAAATTTAAAAAATAAAAACGGTTCCCAAGAGATGAAAAAATTAAAACCCCGGGCCTAACCCTTATAATACACCGTCAGAAGGCCCAACCACAACCTAAATATGGGCTGTTTAAAGGGGAAGCCTCTTCCTTTCTGCTGTCATGTTTTCACCCCACATGGTCGGCAAGACATTGGAACAAAACCACGTCCTCAGGGCTAATCGCTGAAGAGGGTGAGAAAAAAAAAACCTTTCCCAAAACATGTGAATTCCGAGCACGTGCCAAATGCAGAACATCCCAAGAATTTACAATTTTCTTCCACTGTCAACACCAGGCTGAGGCTTCTCTACAGACACATAAGGCCTGATTCATACAGACACAGAGCACTATCGGTAGCTGCTCACCCAAGCAAAACACAATGCAAGGGGAAATACCGGACTAGCAATGGGGCCCGAGATGCGGACCCAGGGATTTCCCCAAAAATTTAAATGACTACATTGTCCATCACCTGTGTTGCTGTATGTACATACCCTGCTGGAGAGGTTGCAAGGATAACCCGCCACTGTGATCATTTTTTTTTTTTTTTTTTTTTAGGTTGGTCTTGCTCATCTTGAATGGATGAATACAATAAGCTGGTAACTGACTAAAAGCGGAAGGACTTAGGATAGATGACCTTAGAGGTCATTCTAATGTCAGGAATAAGGTTCTCTGCTGCTACTTCCCAAAAACCTTAAAACTTTAGGGGGATGGATCTATCAAAAAAAAAAAGCTAAAAATGTGCTAACTCTATAAAAAACTAAAAAATTTGGTAATTCAATTTTTAAAAGCAATTTCCCCCCCCCCCTACTCATTTGTATATTAGAAAAGTTGCCTTTTTAAAGGGGGGGGTTTTTTCCCAAAGATGAAATGTTGACGTGGATCCCCCAAAATGGGTATTTAATCACTTTTCAAGTGAACAGAAGAAGCTTTCAAGCTGTTTTGGGGGGAAAAAAGCGTTGTCGTTTGTATACAGAATCCCAAGTTGTATTTTTGTTTATTTGAGGAACATTTCCACGACCCCCTTATGCTCTGGCTCTGGCTGGTCTCTCTCTCTCCCCCGCTCAGCAAGGCTTTGTTTACATTTGCTTCTTAGCAGGTGGGGGCACTCCGGGAAAACCCTTTAAATCAATTTTTAAAACCAAGCACGTCAAACTCGCGGCCCACGGGCCTTTTATTCCCATCAATGATATTTTTGCACCCACCAATACTTGCTTTGGACAAAAAAAGGGCCCAAAAGCGGCTGTTTTTCTCCGAGGCAGGGCCGCGGTTTTTCACGTTTTGTACAAAAACTCCCGGTCGTTTTTTCGTTTTCCTACATCCCCCATAAATCGATTGTATGGGAAACGGCAAGAAAACGAGAAGGGGCCCCCCTTTTAAAATATAAAGTTGTAAATACGCCCTGCGAAAAGGGGGGCAAGGAAAAAAGCATTTGGGGGAGACTGCAGATCTTTTCTATGCCGCCAAAGGGCCCGCAGGAACATCGTATCTTCGGGGTTTTAAAAAAAACGAAAACGCCAAAAGTACGTTTTCCTAAGCAGTGTAGACATAGCCTAACAGTTTGCAACAAATGTTTTTAAAAATTATGTGACTTAATTATTAAAATTCATAACTTTCAAAACGACCGCTTACTAGCAGGGCTGTGGAGTCAGTAAGCCAAAGCTCCAACCCCGACTCCTCAATCACCGTGACTCAGACTCCCACATACACGGCGCATGTTTGAGTGTGAACATCAGACTGTTTATCACCTTATGATACATTAATCAAGCTATTTGGGAAAAAGACACTGACAAGCAAAAGGGTAAAATGTTTTTAATTTTGACTTTAGGCTCCAAATCTACCATCCACAAAGGGTTTGTAAAAAAAGTCCCATCATTTTATAGACAACCATCTTTGCCTATTTACACATAAATTACTTGCAAGCATTTAGCACTGCTTACCCGCAGATTCTTTCCTGTAACTGCATTGTTACTGTTTTGCTACTAAAAATCAAAATGTTTTTTTTTATTATTTTTGTTAGTTTTTTGGGAAAATCCACCTTTGGTTTTCAATATGCCCACCCTTCGGGGCTCGGAAACCAATTCAAGCGTTTTTGGGGGGCATTAAACCCCCTATACCTGCCTATGAAATTTATTAGTATCCATTTTTAATTTTTAAAATTTACCAGTACGCTGCTTTTTCCACCCTAGGCTTATATTCGAGTCAATACGTTTGCCCAGTTTTTTGTGGCAAAAGTAGGTGCCTCGGCTTATATTCAGGTCGGCTTATACACGGTATATACCACTGCTGGTCGACTGCATTATTCCGTTTTGTGCAGTTTTGAGTCCACCAATATAGTTACACTGTGGAGACTAGTTCACATTTTTAGGAGAAAAGAAGAAAACTCATTTACAACAGATTAGAAGCAAATAGAAACCTTTGTCAAACACCGTAAAAAAAAAAAAAAAAAAAACGGCAGGTTTTATGGCACACAAAATTTCTGAACTCACTTGTTTTTCAGAAAAAAACAGGGAAAGGGTGGAAACCTTCCGCTGTGACGATTTACTAAAAAATTTAGTTATAGCAAAAAAATCACGCCCGCTATAATGGGTAGATTTCTATTTGAGGCATCTATGTGCCTCTTGATATATTCATCAACTTTTACTCTGCTACCCTCTAAACTCAAAACAGCAGTCTATGGACCCAACATAATCTGTTAGCAGACTCACTTAACCCACAAGCATGTGTTACATGTGCCACCGACCTCGCCCAAACATCCAAAAAGTGGGAAGAGAGAATAACCACTTGATCTGTCCCCCTTGGATCGTGGACATGAATGGTGACTAACTTTTTAATATGCAATTTGCATCAAATGACTGGTGTATATGCTACTTTATTATGTATTTCAGACCGTTTTTAGACACCTTGTAGCCTCGGTAAGGGAGACATGCCTTTATGGACAAGAGGCGTGCCTTTGTGGGGCAGGGGTGTGACTTAGTGTGCGAAGCTGTGCACCAAAAAAATTAACCAAAATTGTGACGCAATTATGGAAAAGTAAAACCAACTAACAAAAAACGTAAAAATTAGACTATGCACACGGGGGAAATTTCCGGGACGTATTTTACAAAGATTTTTGCTCTAATATACGAGATGCGCACCCGAAAAAACGGTAATCCACATTCTCATGAGAACTAGGTTACGCCCCCCCCCCGGGCGTATAAAGATCGTATTTTCACGCGTGGGGAGATAAGGCAGCAATTTTTTTTGCAACGCAACCCCCGGGGGTAATGACAGTCCATGGGGGGGCGGCTGCTGCCCCCCCCACGCGCGGGAGATGGTACACGCACCCAAATCCCCCGGAATTGCGGGACGTAGACAAATTTGGTGGAAAAGCCCAGGGGCAATTAAAATTGTTTATAAAAAAAATGTAAATGTGGAAATTTTTTGATGTTTTGTCGAAGTTGAACCACCCAATTTTGTAGTTTTTTAAAAAAAAAATATTTTAAGAAAAATTGCTTTTTTTTTTTTTTTAAAAAAAAAAAAAAAAAAAGATTTAAAAAAAATGTTTTTTTTTAAATTTTTATTTTAAAATATTAAAAAAAAAAAAAAAAGGTTCCCAACAATCATACAAAAAATTGCATTTTAAAAATTGAAGGCAAAACGCAAATGGAAACAGCTCGGATCCGCTATATTTTTTTACTTTCCACCTTCTACCACAACCCTAAAGGTTTTTAATACAGAGCGGGGTAAAAAATTTTAAAAAATGGCCTGAAAAAAAGAAAAAAAAACACTGCCAAACAAAATTATGGATCCGCTTTTTTGGGAAAACTATAGCAGATATAGTTCCTTTAAAAGGGGTTGTCTCGCTACAAAGAATAGCTTTCAAATTGTAGGGAACACAAAATAAAGACATTTCCAAATTATTCTTTGTTCCTCTGTTTTCCCTAAGGAATACAATTGAATTTATGACCTCCTGGCTATTCAGTTCCCTCAGTAACCGACCTGTAAACAAATCTCCCCCTGCTGTTTGTTCTATGAGATAGCAGTGAGTGATGTCACCCACACAGGTCATGGCCAGTGTCTGTGCTGCTCAGCAGTAAAAAGCTTGATTTATGTAAAATAAACAGAACTGTAATTAGGGCTTTTGTTTGAGGGATCCGATAAGAAGTCCTGTTAGTAGTTTGAGAAGCTAATCTGATCTAATTAGCAACTGAAAGCACAGCATGGCACAGAGCTGTACAAGCTGTATGCAAATTAGTCAGTCTGAACCAGGAAGTGACAGAGTATTTCATTCATGCATCCTTTGAAACTCTTTAGGGATACAACTCCTTTAAGCACTAGGACTGAAAATGACTTAATGACAGAGTAAATTTTGGAATTTTTGCCTCCTTGCGTTCCAACAGTCGCACCTTTTTTTTAAGTGACGGAGTTGTATGAGGACTTACAGTGAAGGAAATAATTATTTGATCCCTTTCTGATTGTGTCAGTTTGTCCACTGACAAAGACATGAACTGTCTATAATGTTAAGGGTAGGTTAATTTTAAAATTGAGAGATGGAAATCCAGAAAATCACATTGAATAAATTATATAAATTTATTTGCATTTTGCAGTGAGAAATACGTATTTGATCCCTCTGGCAAACGACTTAAAGTGGTTGTCTCACTACATTGATTCAGCTTACCTGAATGTTTACTGGTGTTTACTGGTTTCCACTAGGCTGCAGTAGAAGCCAGGTCTGTAGCTATAGCAACCAGGGCTGGCAGCTTATCAGGAGAGATCAAACAGGTCTGCAGCTATAGTGACCTGAGGAGCTGATGCAGCCCATACAAGAGGGGATATCTCAGAATAGGAAACAAACTGTTAATGGACACGTTTTGCAATGTGATTTGGTTTTGCAAGATCTTTAACATAAAAAGCAATTCTTGTAGTGAGACAACCCCTTTAATACTTGGTGGCAAAACCCTTGTTGTCAAGCACAGCAGTCAGACATTTTTTGTAGTTGATGATGAGGATTGCGCACATGTCAGAAGGAATTTTGGTCCACTCATATTTGCAGATCATCTCTAAATCATTAAGATTTTGAGGCTGTCGCTTGACAACTTGGAGCTTCAACTCACTCCATAAGTTTTCAATGGGATTAAGGTCTAGAGATTGGCTAGGCCACTCCATGACCTTAATGTGCTTCTTTTTGAGCCACTCCTTTGTTGCCTTGACTGTATGTTTCGGGTCATTGTCTTGCTGGAAGACCCAACCCTGACCCATTTTTAATATCATGGCGGAGGGAAGGAGGTTGTCACTCAGGATTTTACGGTACATGACTCCATTCATTCTCCCATTGATGCGGTGAAGTAGTCATGTACCCTTAGCAGAGAAACACCCCGAAAACATAATGTTTCCACCTCCATGCTTGACAGTGGGGACGGTGTTCTTTGGGTTGTAGGCAGCATTTCTCTTCCTTCAAACATGGTGAGCTAATGCCAAAGAGTTACATTTTTGTCTCATCTGACCACAGCTCCTTCTCCCAATCACTCACAGAACCATCCAGGTATTCATTGGCAAACTTCAGACGGGTCTGCACATGCGCCCTCTTGAGAAAGGGGACCTTGTGGGCACTGCTTGATTTTTAACCATTACGGTGTAATGCGTTACCAATGGTTTTCTTGGCAACTGTGGTCCCAGCTGCCTTGAGATCATTAACAAGTTCCCCCTCTGTAGTTTTAGGCTGAGCTCTCACCTTCCGCATGATCAAGGATACCCCACGAGGGGGGGTTTTAACTGGTGCGCCAGATAGATGTCGATTGACAGTCATTTTGTATTTCTATCATTATCTTATTAGTGCACCAACAGTTGCTCCTTCTCACCCAGCATCTTACCTAAGGTTTTGTAGCCCATTCCAGCTTTGGGCAGGTCCATGATCCTGTCCATGACATCCTTAGAAAGCTTTTTTAGTCTTGCCCAAGTTGTAGAGGTTAGAGTCTGGCTGATTAATGGAGTCTGTGGATAGGAGTCTTTTATTAAGGTGACCATTTAAGACAGCTGTCTTTAATGCAGGTAACGAGTTGATTAGGAGCCTCTAACTCGTCTGTAGGAGCCAGAACTCTTAATGATTGGTAGGGGATCAAAAAGCTGTGTAGATAACTAATATGTGTAGGATTTTATGCACAATAACTTTTTCATTAAATATTTTTTTTTATTTTATTTTTGTTTACACCTTCTGTTTTTTCTACTTTTTTAAATCCTATTAAAGAATGACTCCCCCCCGGTAAGGTATTCTCATATATGAATATGCTAATACATTACACTCTGTCTCAGTATGACACAGGATACAATTAAAGCAGCACACACTGTGCCCTGACTGCAGACTCGCTATACAGACAGCCCTGTGGCTACTCTAGGTCCCCAGGAGTCATGATGGAGCAGGGGGATGCTCCGTCATTATGCTGCGGTCAGTGATGGCAACAATCAAAGGGTTAATAGTCGGGGAGCTGAGGTTTCCTCCGCTTCTGAGCACTTACAGAGGCTGCTCTAGGACCAGAGCACTAGGACCAGAGTTAACTACAACTCTGGTCCTAGCGCAGTTGCGGTGTTGGGAGCCAGAAACTACTTTGTCTGCAGATTAATAACCTTCACTGCCCATTGTCTGTACTCTGTTGTCTGTTTATGCTAACTTCTATGAGAACAGGATATTATAGAATGAGAAAAGCGAAGCTCTGTCATAGATTTATATGATAGAGGGTGGAGAAGCTGAGCTCTGTTACAAATAGATTTATAGGCTTTGGAGCAGGATTTTGGAGTAAAAAGCTGAGAATATCCAGACTTGAAGCATTGAAGCATTGCGCATTGAAGCGCAATTACGTCCCTCTCCTTACTAATAAACCCTTTTTTCACAACAGAATCAGTCCTCTCCAAACCTTAACCCTAAATCACAGAGCTCAGCTTCCTCCTCTATCATATAACCCTATATATCACAGAGCTCAGCTTCCCCTCCCTATATCCCCCATATATACAGAGCTCACTTCTCTCCTTTATCTATAACCCTATATATTACAGAGCTCAGCTCCTCTCCTGTATCCTGTAACCCTATATATTACAGAGCTCAGCTCCTCTCCTGTATCCTGTAACCCTATATATTACAGAGCTCAGCTCCTCTCCTGTATCCTGTAACCCTATATATTACAGAGCTCAGCTCCTCTCCTGTATCCTGTAACCCTATATATTAAGAGCTCAGCTCCTCTCCTCAATCCTGTAACCCTAAAATATTACAGACTCAGCTCCCTCCTCCTCTATTTTGTAACCCTAAAATATTACAGAGCCAGCTCCTCTCCTCTATCCTGTAACCCTATATATTACAAAAACTCAGCCCTCTCCTCTATCCTGTAACCCTATATATTTCAGAGCTCAGCTCCTCTCCTCTATCCTTTAAACCCTATATATTACAGAGCCGCTCCCCTCCTTAAACCTATAACCCTATATATTAAAAGAGCTCAGCTCTCTCCTTTATCTTAACCCTATATATTACAGAGCTCAGCTCCCCTCCTTATCTTAACCCTATATATACAGAGCTCAGCTCCCCTCCTTTATCCTATAACCCTATATATTACAGAGCTCAGCTCCTCTCCTCTATCCTGTAACCCTATATATTACAGAGCTCAGCTCCTCTCCTCTATCCTGTAACCCTATATATTACAGAGCTCAGCTCCTCTCCTCTATCCTGTAACCCTATATATTACAGAGCTCAGCTCCTCTCCTCTATCCTGTAACCCTATATATTACAGAGCTCAGCTCCTCTCCTCTATCATATAACCCTATATATCACAGAGCTCAGCTTCTCTCCTTTATCATATAACCCTATATATCACGGAGCTCAGCTCCTCTCCCTCTATCACATCCCGATCTTGGATAGGGCAGCAAAATCCACCTGAAAGGTTCCCTTTAAAGGGGTTTTATTGTTTGAAGTTTTCGCACACTTGAGCTCCTTCTATTAGTTTCAAATCCAGGGGCGAGTCTCTTCTCTCAGGAGGGGTGAATCTCCTCCCAGCAGTTGTGTCTCCCCTCACTGAAGAGTTGTGACATCATCATTCTGTGTTAGCAGAGGAAGGAGGTTGTCAGCTTTGCAGCCCTCCTGTTCTGCTTCTCATGTCTGTAGAGATGTCACCTGCCTCCCAGGCTGCACAAGGTCAGAGCACAGAGCCTGCATTGCTGGAATCAGCTATACATAGAGTCTGAACTGATGAAACACATGTGAGGAATCCACACTGCCCGACCCCCTCTGTTATCAGGCAGGAGAGACAGCAGACTGTATAAGGCTGCTATATGGGTGATGAGAACAGACTGTATAAGGCTGTTATATGGGGGGAGAGCAGTGTATAAGGCTGTGTTGTATGAGGGAGAGCAGTGTATAAGGCTGTGTTATATGGGGGGAGAGCAGTGTATAAGGCTGTGTTATATGAGGAGAGAGAGAGAATCTAGCAGTCACACACAGCCTGAACTGATGAAGCAAGTGTGAGTAATGCTCTCTGCCCCCATCCCTCCCCATCTGTTATCAGGCAGAGAAGACTGTTGAACCCCTTCACGACCCTGGGCGTATGAGTACGTCCCAGGGCCGCTAAGGGGCTTTGCAAGGGGATCGCTCCGCGACCCCCCCGCACAGCCGCCGGGTTTTAGCGGCAAATCGCCGCTAACACCCAGCAGTAACAGCGCCGGCGGGTGGCTCCGCCTGCTGGCGCTGTTTTAGCCATCAGACACCGCGGCAAAGATGGCCACAGCGTCTGAATGAACACCGATCAGACGACCGGGCATGGTGGTGGGGAGCCTTGTGAAGGCTCCCGTCACTTACCCTGGCCGGTTTGCCCCACGTCCGTCCGCAGACAGGAAGTGGGGAAACCGGCATCTTTGTACACCCTAATGCATTGAATATGCAATGCATTAGGTTGTATTAACAATTGCGCCCCCTAGTGGTCAAGCACCATAGGGGGACTAAATGTTACAGTAAAAAAAAAAATAAAGTTTAAAAGTACAAAAAAAAAAAGTATTAAAAGTTCAAATCACCCCCCTTTCCCCATTTACAAATAAAATCATTAAAATAAAAAAGTTACACATATTTGTATCGCCGCGTCCGAAAAAGTCCGATCTATAAAAATATAACATCATTTATCCCGTACGCTGAAGCGTAAGAAGAAAAAAAATTTCCAAAACTCGCCAAAATTGCGTTTCGTTTTTTTGGTCATTTTAGTCACTCAAAAAAATGGAATAAAAATGAACAAAAAAGTCGCATTGCATTCCAAAACTATAGCTCGATTAAAAATAACATTCAGCCCGCAAAAAAAATGCACCTCCACTGACGTCCGTAGGTGTTAGTACAAAAAAAGTTATTGGTCACACAAACTGGCGCCGCGGGCGCAAATGTCAAACAAATAGAAAATGCTTAGAATTTTTTTACGGTACAAAACATAACGGAAACCCTACATGTTTGGTATAACCGGATGCGTAACAACTGTAGAATACAGATTAACACATTATAATTTACGAAGATTAACGCGTCCGTAAAGCAAATCACCAGAAACATGGCGAAAATACGTTTTTTTTTTCACAAATTTTTCCACTGTTGAATTTTTTTGCTTAGAATCAGTACATCTTGTCCCGCAAAAATAAAAGGCCCTCATGGTCTATGTAGGTGGAAAAAATAAAAAAAAGTTATGGCTTTCAGAAGGCCAGGAAGGGAAAAACGAAAGTGTCACAAAAAAAAAAAAAACCCCGGGTCCTGAAGGGGTTAAAGCTGTTATATAGGAGAAGAGCAGTGTATAAGACTGTGTTATATGAGGCGAGAGTGAATCTATCAGCTAGATAGTCAGTAATTCACCTTAGAGCTGGGAGATGAGTATAGAGCCAGCAGCCCTCTCAGACAGTTTCACTTCTGAGTTGCATAGCTCAGAGGGGAGTAAGCACAGAGCAGTGAGCCAATCACAGCACAGGGGGCGTTTCCCATCCAAGGGCGTGTCTGAACAGGCTGAATGATATATCAGTCGGCCAATCATAAAAAGAGGGCGTGCCACGACCTGCTGCAGCAGAAATAGCTATAGATGCAGTTTAGCTCATATCTACTATACTAAGTGACTTAGGTGATGCAAACCGATTGCAAAAGTGCTTATTTTTACTGTCCCCATCATTTGAGATATGATCTTTGTAGCGAGAAAACCCCTTTAAGTGCTGCCTTATCAAACCATAGTAAAAAATTACGGGTCAGAACAGCCTCTAGAGCAGCTTGATAAAATCTCTGCCAAGTCTCCACACTAATCCCACATTTCTGCAATTCTCTTATAAAGTAAACACTGCTGGGTCATCGTTACAGCAGCGGACTTTAAGTAATGTGTCAAAGACTGAATTCTTCTACTACCATGTTCTGAATCTTCCCCAAACAAAGCTGGTAAAGCTCCTGTGCTTTCTTCCTGCAGTCAGTAATATCTCATGAGGGTTTTTTCCACATTCTGGAATACAGGATCACATTATTTCCCCAGGACTGCCTCTACAATGTTATAAAGAATATTGCACTTCGAATTGGGGTTAATGCAAATTCACCCTAAATCTAAGCGATTTGATTTGAGCTGACCCAAACTGAATTTTATCAGAAATATATAAAGGGTCTCATGTATGAAAACTGCTTAAATGTAAGTCTTGCTTTGTTGCCTATAGCAACCAATTTTTCAGAGCACTATATGAAATGGGAGCTCTGATTGGTTGCTATGGGCAACAAAGACAGTCTTACACCAGACATTTTGAATACATGAGGCCCAAAAATGTATGGTCCTTTGGGCTTTTTCTTTTCTTCTTTTTACACGGTTAAAGGGGTTAACTTACTGTTCCACCAAACTTCCTCTCTAGTGGTGCTTCTACTCCGGCGTCATCTCCGGAGACATAACATAGGGGTAACCCCGTGTTACAATAAGAGTATGTTCAAACGATGCGGCGCGTACAGTACATCGAGTGTTTTTGGAGCTCGTGCTAATCAGCACGCACTCCTGCGGCGCCCGTCGGCCCCATTGACATTGATTACTCAAAGCGCGTATTCACCTTGAATAATTAACGTCACTTATCTCCCCACGCGTACAATACGATCGTATTGTACAATCGGGGAGAGGAGGCATAATCCACAATTCTGTTTTGAGAACTAGGCGATATACCGTAATTTTGGTGCGCATCTCACCCATATTAGGCTATATTCACACACCGGGTGTTTGGGAGTCGTGCTGATCAGCGCGTATTCCCATGATGCGGGGAGGCCGGCGGCCACGGCCCCTTTAGACTGTAATTTCTTGGGGCATATTCACCAAGCAATTGGGACATTGTCCACTTACCTCCACCGCGAGTACATCGTATAGTACTGTAGCCTGGGGAGGAGGAAGGCGGTAATCCCATTCGTTCTTATTTGAGAACTGTGGATAAACCGTAATTTCGGCGCGCCATCTAGGCTCGTTATTGAGCGCAAATAACAACGCGAACAGGGTTGCAGAAATTACGCCCTTGTGACATTCCTAACTGTGACATCAGAACAGAAGTGACATCGCACAAGAGTGCCACAAAACAGTAAGTTAACCACTAAAAAAAACCTATTAAAAACCTTACCCCCAACTCAGGGTTTTGACATAGAGAAAGAATTTGGGTGCGGCACCTGTATTTTTTCACAAGTTTGGCAGAATCCGTGTCAAACCAAGCAAGGATGTATTCCAGCAACATGAGCTATAAGCCTATTCTATATCACACACTAAACACAACTTTACTGAAGCACAAATCCATAACCATGCAATTCAATTAAAATGACAAGTCTCTCTCTACTCCTAATTAGGGGACCAGTGATAAATAAGAATTTTTACTATCGCCCTCTTGTTGTAAAAGAAATAATACAAACTCTATAGTCTTTTAAAATTGATGACCCATCCTCGGAAGAGGCCATCAATGTTACACCAGTAGTTGTCTGACTCTCAGCACCCCCCTCTTACAGATCAGACGATTTTACCAAGAGGGGCGCTCATGTTATAGCGGCCTTGCTAAAGATTACAGCGGTGTCTCATTCACTTGAAAACCCAGCTACAACAAAAAGACTGGCATAAGTTATTACAAGCCAAGATTAAAGGGGCAAATGCCAGGGTCATTTTTCTATAATAAATCCATGACAAAAACACCGCAAACTCCACAGCAGATTTTACTATGGAAGGACTCTTCACTCTGCACCTCAACTCTATAAATGGACAATGTTCAGAAATTGCCA
The DNA here is from genome assembly GCA_025379985.1 of Phyllomedusa bahiana. NCBI lineage: Eukaryota > Metazoa > Chordata > Amphibia > Anura > Hylidae > Phyllomedusa > Phyllomedusa bahiana. The sequence continues at coordinate 152,416 of JAODAL010003385.1, read as the reverse complement.
ATGACATTTTAAAATTTACACTGCAGGTTCAATTTCCGTGCGGAAAAATTCCACAGCATGTGGATGACATTTGTAAAACCCCATCCATATGCCTGGTATATAATCTGCTGCAGATCCTTTATTGTGCAAATCCACAGCGAAGCCGCCATCTGTAAGGGTGTGTTCACATGGCATTTGGGTCTGTGTGAACATACGCTTTTGGATGCATGTTTGGGTCTGTCTAGACGGACCCAAACACGCATCAAACAATGAGTAGTGTGATTTTACACTGCTCGCAATGTAAAACACGCATTGGCGTTGACATGAGTGATCGCAGATGCGGGTTTCATTGCGTATTTTGGATCTGTTTCAAGAATTTACGTAAATTCTTGGTCCGAAAGACGGCAAGCAGGAGAGATTTAATAAAAGTCCACATCGCACTCCAAAAAACTGATCCGATCGTCCGATACCATTTTTGGATGCGATTCTCGGGTCCATCACAGACCCGAAATCGTATACAAAATCGCTGTGTGAACATACCCTAAATTCACCCTAAAGCTAGATGAACAGGATACTGTCATAGCAAAAATTATGTGGTTTTGGCAAATTTACAAAAAACATGTTAAAGAGAAATAACATAGTTAAGAAAGGCCCTGTTCACACATCCAGGATCTGATGAGGATTGTGCCTAAATCTGCTTACACACTGCTTTTCAGCAGAGCCCTGGGTTAGCTCTCGGCACAGATTTGCAACAGAAACCCAAGTGTCCTCCTTGGACTTCTGCCGTGGATCAGTGTGTAAATACACATCCCATTTGCCTTAAAGTACCATGAAGATAAGGTCCAGTATCTGCCAAAACAGAGCCCAGGAGACGGACGACAAGCACAAAGGTCAGTACTAGGCAAATAATCACTTGTGACTATCACTAAAAAAACTTGGTAAATAGTGGCAGAGATTGTCGGACAAATTCTATAAAGTGACACTCCACCCAAAGAGTTGTGACCTGGCTGCACAGACATTATACTGCCTGGTCACATATATACATACAGACTCATGAGCCGCCATGCAGCACACGTCCACAGCCTCTGATGTGACCGCTTTCCCCTGCATCACTGTGGGCTTACCACTAGCCCTGGCCAAATGGCCGGTTGGCTCCTGCTGCTTCTCTACAGCTGTTGTCCAAGGTGAAATTATTAATATGATTATATCTGCAACTTCACAGTGTGTAGCTACTAGTATAGCTGCCCTCTCTGTAATGCTTCACATAAGCATTGGAGGTTCATTCAAAACCTTTGTCGCAAGTTTAGACAGGAATGACAAAAATAGTGCAGCAAATTGCTCACATTTTTTTTATAAAAATGATGGATACCGAAGCAAAAGCCCGACAGACCCATTGTAGTCAATGGGGTCCATCAGGTGCCGTTGCTGTCCGTTGTGAAAAGGATCCGTCAGATGCCATTTGTGTCCGTTGTGAAACGGGTCCGTTGGCATCTGCACGACAAATTTTTCCGAACAGAAGCTCTGGCACAGATGTGAACCAGGCCTGTAAAACGAAGCAAAAAAACGAGGCAGAGAGAAAAATGTGCGAGGGACTTCTCCACAGACATGGGTATAATAGACAAAAGAGCCCTTTATGAAGCTGTAACCATCAGCGATACGCGTGGAGCTTTCCTTCCCAGCTTATAACTGTGGCTTTGCCCCTACCATCCTTCCCCATAATGGATTAGACACTTCTTTGGGATTTAAAGGGGTTTTGTCACGAAGTAAAATTGACGTGGGAAGTTTGTAAATTAATTAATAAACATTTTCACCATTCATCATTATTAAAAATTCTGTACCCGTTTTTGTCTTAGTGCTCCTTTAGTGATCATTGTTTACAGCTCGTCTCAGGGGATACGTCAAGGGCTGAGAGCTCCCAGTCCTGGTCGCACATGCTCCAGACATTCACCTCTCCTCTCAGGCAGCTGCAGTGTTCAACCCCAGGTGCTGTCATTCATACTCACCGTCCTATGTGTCCTTGTAAATACTCAAAAAGTGCAAATTAAATTTTAAAAATAAAAACAACACCTATATGAAGCATGTGCATTGAATATAGAGAAATAAAAATCCACCAGGTTTGGTTCTGCAGGGATTTGAACCAAGAACCTTGTTGCTGGTGGCAAAAGTTTTTAACTCTGAGTACAATGTAGCTACTTACAGTTCTACACATAAACAGACCTTGCTCTGACTACGAGAGGAGGAAATAGGGCTAGAGATGTCAGCCTGCTGGAATTCCAAAATATGCAATTCAAACAAAATCACACAACCTTTGAGCACACAGAGCTGAAGAACTGGATACAGGACGTATGAAATGAGATCGTGGCAAAACCCATTTAACAGTTTTCTTTTTTTGGAGCTCATCTTTGGTTATTTATTGGTTTTGTACCATCTTTACAATTTATTTAGCATAGGATTAATTTGGATACATTGAAGATTACCGTACATATTCCTTTTCCCTGTTTTTCAGCTCTGGAGTCATTTCTTTGTCTATGTACTATTTCTATTATTCTTTACTTTTTGGGGGATATATATATACACACATATATTTTTAGGGACATACTGATCTGACGTACTATTTGTGTGCTGGGTAGTCATTTCTGTTTATCAGATTGGCACGTTGTTATTTTTGTTGACTTTGTGATCCGCCTGTTTTTAGGTTATCGTATCGTTCATTTTTTTTGTCGTGCTAATAATTCTTTTTTCATATTCTTGTGTTTGAGTGTGCATTCATGTCCTAGCTCATTAGTAGCAGTGGTATAGGAGCAGAATTATTAATCCATGTATATTAGAAAACTGGATGATTTCTTATTATATACAGAATAAATAAAAACTGGCAACCCCTTTAACTTCTGGTTCACGTGGCATCTACAGAAGCCAGCAAGAACAATTACCAGCAGTACCTGGCTTCTGAAATAGACTAATACAGTACTGGACTAAGGAAAAGAAAAAAAATAGAACTGGAGTGGTCCTTCAAAATCTGGCACTCACACTAGGAGGTACAGAATGATGCAGTTTCTAGGACATGATGTACTTGCTTTATTATAACATTCACTGCAGAACATAAATTATATATATTTTTTCTATCAACCCTCCCATAATTCTAGGCATTGCAGCACAGTATCAAGAATGATTCAAACCCTGCAGGACCTCTATCTATTCCTTGTGACTGAATAGAATTTCAGAAGAAAAGACTGACACCAAAAATTGGTAGAAATAAATACACAGTGGGTACAGAAAGTATTCAGACGCCTTTAAATTTTTCACTGTTTCATTGCAGCCATTTGTTAAGATCCAAAACACAGTTTCATTTTCTTGCTCATTTAATGTACACTTGCCCCACCCCCTCACCAAACGTCTTGAATAGAACTAAACACTGATTGTAAGTTATTTTGGCATATTTATTATAACAAGAAAATAAGGAGATATCACATGGTCTATAGTAGTTTATCTCAGAACCTTTGACTCACAGTATTGTGTTTACAAGCACCTTTTGAGTAGTTCTGGCATTAGGTCTTATTGGGTAATGATTGCAACAATTTTTTCACACCTGGTTTTGGGCTTCATCTGCCATTCTTCTTGCTGATCCTCTCCTCAAGTTCACCTAGGTTGGGTTGGTGAAAGTTGGTGGACAGCAATTTGCAATCCTCTCCAGAGATTCAATTAGATAGGGCTGGACTGGACCATCTGGATTGGTCACAGAGTTGTTCTGAAGAGCCACTGCTTTGTTATTTTAGCTGTGTGATTAGGGTCATTGTCATTGTTGGAGAATGAACCTTCGGCCAGGTCTGAGGTCCTGAGCGTTCTGGAAGAGGTTTTCCATCCAGGGATCATCTCTGTACTTGGCGCATTCATCTTTCACTTCAATTGCAACCAGTCATCCTGTCCCTGCAGCTGAAAAAACACTCACCATAGGCATGATGCTGCACCACCATGTTGATCACTGTTGGGATTGTATTGGGCAGGTTGATGAGCAGTGCCGGGTTTTCTCCACGTTCTTAGAATTTAACACCTAAAAGTTCAAATCTTCGTCTATCAGAGCAGAGGATCTTATTCCTTATAGTTGGGATTCTTCATGTGTTTTTTTTTTTTTTTTTTGCTAACTGTATGCGGCTTTCACATGTGTCTTGCACTGAGGAGTGCTTCCGTCGGCCGCACTCTGCATATAGCCCCGACTGGTGGAGGCTGCAAAGTGATATTGACTGTGGAACTGTTCTCCCCTCTCTGGAGCTCAGCCAAAGTGAGCTTGCGGGTTCCTTCTTGTATTCTTCACCAAGGCTTTCTCCCACGATTGCTTAGCGTGTTTGGACGGCCAGGTTGAGGAGGAGGATGAGCTGGTGGTGGTCCCAAAATTCTTCCAATTTTTCAGGATTATGGAAAGACCACTGTGCTCTTGAGGCTGCAGAAATTCTTTTGTATCCTTGGCCAGATTCTGTGCTTGCCTCAATTCAAAATCGGCAATCATATGCTATCTTTACCTCTCAATCGAGCCAATTGCATCTCAATGGGTCCAACGCCTCCATTATTCAGAGAGAGAATAAATAAAAATCCAACCTGCAAGCTGACCTTCTTATGACAGCCTGTGAGAGTGGGCGGGACAGAAACCCCTATGGAAGACCCCTTCCTTCCCATATAGGTTAAAATCAATGTACACCAAGTATAACGTATGTGTTCTGACCAACAAATAACATTTCCTGAAAAAACGTTATGCAAATACCTGGGGCTTCGGTACAGAGACACGCGGGAGACGGCGTGCAGTGGGGGGAGATAGGATTATTGGGGGGGTGGGGGGTTTTCTCTATGGGGGTTAGGGTGGGTAGTTGTATGGTTGGGGGGCGGTGAGGTCAGTTTTGATTTTATGTGTAGAATTATCGAGATATCTCGTGTTGATTGGGGTGTATTATCGGGTATGAATAGGATGCTGTTGGGGGTCTTTAACTCTTTATAGGTTGCTTCGGGCCACTGGCAGAAGGACTGCTGCTCAACATGTTATGCATACATTGTACACACACAGACGCCGCACAGCGGCACAACTACTGCCAAAAGGGCAATACACAACGTGGAAATCACTATAAGAAGCAATTTATGCTATCTGATCATCTAAATGAAAAACTTGAGACTATCGGTTCACATTTTTGTCAATAGATGTTTATGATGCCCACGACTTTCAACGTAGATCTCAATATCGGGCAGTCCTTGCTATCTTTACTCTCAATCTGAGTCCAATCTAGCCTCTCACCTGGGTAAACCTGACCTCCATATAATTACTGTGTGCCGCGCCCTGCCAGTGGCACCCAGGTTTGCATAAGTTTTTTCAGAAATTGTTTTTGTGCTGCAGAATCATTACGTTATACTTGGTGTACATTGTTTTTAATCCTATATGGGAAGGAAGGGGTGCTTCCATTTGGGGTTTCAGTCCCCTGCCCACTTCACAGGCTGTATAAGAAGGGCACTTGCAGGGTTGGATGTTTTTAATTTTTTCTCTCCCGAATAAACTGGAGGTGGTTGACCCAGTGAAGGCCCAGATTGGCTCGATTGAGAGGTAAAGGATAGCATAGGGGACTGCCCGATTTGAGATCGTTGAAAGTCGTGGGCAGCTTAAAATAATCTTTTGATATAAAATATGGTGAACCGTGAGTCTCATAGTGTTTTCATGTATGTGTATGATAGCATAAATGCTTCTTTAGGGATTTCCACGTTGTGTATTGCCTTTTTGCCACAATTCTTGTCTCTGACTCCTTGTGCAGTTCCTTAGACCTCATGTTCTCATGTGCTCTGGACATGCATGTGAGCTTTTTATAGTCAGGTTGTGTGTCTTTTCCTACTCAAGTCCAATCAGTTTAATTAACACAGTGGACTCCATTGAAGGAGTAGGAACCCATCTCAAGGAGATCAGAAGGAAAATGGACAGCATGTGAGTTTTAAAATATGAGAGTCACAGCAAAGGGTTTGAATACTTATGACCATGTGATTTTTTAGTTTTTCTTGTTTAATAAATTTGCAAAAATATCTACCTTTTTTTTTCTTTCAAGATGGGGAGGGGTGCAGAGTGTACATTAATGAGCAAAAAATGAACTTTTTGGATCTTTCCAAATGCCTGCAATGAAATAATTAAAATTTTAAAAGGGGTCTAAATACTTTCCGTACTCACTGTATGTTACTCCGCTTAATAATGTAGATTTCTATGCCATGTGTCTATGGGCAATGGATGAGCTACAGCCAGTGGCAGTGAAGGGAAAGACATTTGAGAGTTAACATTTTTTTAAATACTTTTTTTTATGCTAAAAACATCTGGACAGATAGAAGCGGCATAACAGCAGGATCTTTTGTGTGACAGAGGCTCTGAAATGTCTTCACCTGTTTCCTCACTGTCTGTATGACCCGGTGGGCAACGGGCCAAAATATCTGTGTAGTGCGCACCCTTTCCTGACTGAAAGCATGTGCACAGGAAAAGAGAGACAGATGACAAATCACGGAAAATCGCAGAACCTTCATGTGATACCGAGAGTAGGGGGACGGCGCACGGACGAGTAAACGCAACATCTGATAGCGCAAAGAAATCATTCGTCGGTCATAATATTTACTCGGAATCATTTGTTCTGAGAAAATGTTTATTCCTCCTCAGAGACGTCTACATATCAGGACAAGAGCAGCCGGTCAATGTCTCATCTTTATGTTACTGCAGACAAGGATGTAACTTAAAGAGACACTGAACCCAGAAATCAATGAGGAATACGGAGGCGGAAAAAGCAACGGCAGATGAAAACCATCCAAAGAGCCGACTGGGTTCAGGTCTTGTTTACTTGTTTCTAAAGCAAATTCTAATTAGAATCTTTATTGCAATAAATAAAACCGTCTTCACACTTGACTTTGGGGCAGATTCTACTCCAACCCTCCCACCCCCCCACAAATTTGTAACAACGTACAAAACGTGAAAGGGGTTTTAAATTCTTCTTCCACGTGGATTTGTAGCAGGTCTATTTTGGTGCGGATTTGCTATGGATTACCACAGATTTAAAAGGGTTTTCCAAGAATTCCTAACACCTCCCACTGTGCTGCAATAGAAAATTAACCCAAACTTCTCTCCCATCCCCACCGTTCAAGCGCTGCCAAAGCTCTAATGTTGCCCCCATGGTCCCTCACAGATGACATCACGTTCATGGATCACATGATGCTGCATCCCATCTCTGGCCTCAGCAGTCACATGGCTCCATGTACAGTATGTCGACCACAGAGATCGTGACTGGCTGCAGCATCATGTGATACATGAACATGACATCATCAGTGAGGGACAAAAGGGGCAACATTGGAGCTCTGGCAGCACTGGAACGGTGGAGATGGGAGAGGTAAGTTTGGATTAATTTTCTATTTGAGAAAAATGGGAGGCGATGAGGAGGGTTTTGTTGTTTTACATCTTGGAAAACCCTTTTACCAATTGTAAAGCAAGGAGCAAATGTTACAGCAAAAAAAAAAAAAAATAATAAAGTGTAAAGTCAGTTGCTCGCTTAGGCTGGGTTTACATGGAATTTTATTTTAACATTTATCTGGTGTATCATAAGCGTCCCATTTAGAAACATGCACCATTCAGGCACATAGTACCTTTCTAACGCATCGCATTGATGCAATACACGATATGCATAAAAAAATGCAAGTGTATGTCAATTCTTGGGTCCATCACATTGAATTGAAGCTTATCTGTAAAAGTGGCCGAATTACGGAAAAAATTTAAAAACAACATTATAGGACATATCAATTAATATTGTATTAAGCAGGAGTCTGCTAACAGTCGGTCTCAAGCTGTGTGAATCTACAATCCACATATGCATTTATATAATCTAAGATCAGTTGGACATGATGGGAGATGTATTTTCCCCAACAGCTGGAGGCCGACGTTGCGGGGCCCCCAAATTTTGGGGTTTGTTTACCAACAACCTAATTTTAATTGCCCCCAAAGCACAAAATGAAGCAACCTTGCAGACAGCGTTATTTACAGATTTTCAACCATTTTCTAGAGCTACTGTACAGGCCAAAGAGTCATATTTGTAGCAGGTCTATTTTGGTGCGGATTTGCTATGGATTACCACAGATTTAAAAGGGTTTTCCAAGAATTCCTAACACCTCCCACTGTGCTGCAAAAGAAAATTTAACCCAAACATGCCTCTCCCATCCCCACTGTTCCAGCGGTGCCAGAGCTCTAATGTTGCCCCCATGGTCCCTCACAGATGACATCACGTTCATGGATCACATGATGCTGCATCCAATCTCTGGCCTCAGCAGTCACATGGCTCCATGTACAGAATGTGACCACAGAGGTCAGTGATTGGCTGCAGCATCATGTGATACATGAACATGACATCAGTGAGAGACCAATAGGGCAACATTGGAACGGTGAGGATGGAAGAGGTAAGTTTGGGTTAATGTTCTATTTAAAAAAAAACCTCCCCACTGCCTCCCATTTTTTTAATGTCTTGGAAAACCCCCTTATCACTTATCTAGCAAGGAGTAAATGTTACAGCAACAAAAAACCAAAAAAAAAATGTAAAGTCAGTTGCTCGCTTAGGCTGGGTTTACATGGAATTTTATTTTAACATGTATCTGGTGCATCATAAGCGTCCCGTTTAGAAACATGCACCATTCAGGCACATGGTACCTTTGTAACGCATCGCATTGATGCGATACACGATGTGCATAAATAAAATGTGTAGTGTAGGTCAATTCTTGGGTCCATCACATTGAATTGAAGCTTATCTGTAAAAGTGGCCGAATTGCAGAGAAATGTAAAGATAACGTTATAGGCATCAAATAACAATGCATAGGTTATGTCTACCGTCACAACCTAACGTGCAATTGTCCCAATCCATCTAAAATGAAGCAACCTTGCAGACAGTGTTGTTTACAGGTTTTATACTATTTTCCAGCGCTACTATACAGGCCACGGAGTCTCCATGACAAGGGTAAGTTCACACCATAGATCTGTACTAAGAATTAAACGCAAATTCCGCATTGAATTTTTTCGTTTAAATCCTTGTGTAGTCACCTGAATGATCAGTCCACACCGCAGCTCACACAGTGAACTACAGCACGGATTTTCCACATCAGGGATTTCAAATCTGTGCCCCCCCCCAAAAAAAAATCATCATGTTCATTCTTTTGATCGGCTTCTTGTCCGAGTCCGCTCTGGGTTTGCCCTATTACGGTATGTTCACACGGGGTAATTTTGCTGCACATTTCGCCGCGTATTTGCGCTCTAATACAGGCGAGATGCATGCAAAAATTACGGTAATCCATAGAGAACTATGGATTACACCTCCTCTCCCCGCTCATACAATACGATCGCATTGTACGCGTGGGAAGTTAAGCGATATGTCTATCACCCCCCCCACCCTCCCTCCCCCCCCCCCCCCCCGGGAGTACATCGTGTGAACATAGCCTTAGGGTACGTTCACATGGCTTATTTGGACGCCGATTTTTCAGCGCCCTAAACAGCATCAAAACCTTGCCTGAAACATGCTTCTTGAGAAGAGGTTTTAGATGCGTTTCTTGGTGCGTTTTTAGAGGAGGTTTTGGGCGAGGTTTTCAACACTGTTTTCACCCATACACATTAATAGCCAGGGCAAAAACCACACTGAAAAACGCTTCAAAACGCACTGAGAAACGCTTCTAAAAACGCACTGAGGTTTTTAAATTTGCAATTGAATCCTATGGGGATTTTCAGCGCTGAAAACACTTCAAGAATTGACATGACGCTTTTTTCAGCGTAAAACCGGCTTCCAAAGAAACGCCTAAAACGCACGGTAAAACCTTGTCGTGTGTGAACTACAGTGCTGTTTTACATAGGAATCAATGAAAATAATATGGAGGCGTTTTGGAGGCTTTTTTTAATGCTGTTTTGGGAGCGGAAACGCGCCGAAGACCACACCAAAAACAGCGTCAAAATCAGCCGTGTACCCTTACAAAGAGGCTAACCTGCGCCAGAATCAGAAGGCATCGCATCGGGTTTCTGTAGAAGATTACATGTTGGAAAACTCCAACGTGTGAGCCCAGTCTAACAGACTACAAAAATAGGTTGTAGGCAGGAGGAAAGTACAGGAGGGAAAAGAACATGGCTGCAGCATCAGATGACACAGGTAGAGATGGGCGAATTGATTCTAACGAAGTGGAATTCGTTTAGAATTTCATTAAAACTTCGGTTCGGAACGAAGTCGAACTTTGGGGGACTTCGGGTGAACGAAGTGTGCTTTTGATTGATAAATGGCTGCGAGCACAAATGGCGCTACAATGGGCACAGCACTCTGGGAGGAAGAAGTGGCATAGCCTTCATGACAGTGCAAGTGAAGCCAATCAGAGACCGGCGGATCTGTGACGTCACCGCACTATATAAGTCGGGGCGCGACGCCGTAGCTCACGACACACTCCCTCACTGTACTGATCCGGGGAAGGTGCTGCCGCCGGCTGATAGCTCTAACTGAAGAACTGATTTTTATAAGTAAGTGATTTCTGTGGGGTGTCTCAGCTTGTCTCAAGACTGTTCTCTTTAAGCTCTATTGTCTAAATTTTTGGGGATATTGGACGTGAATCCATGTGCGTGCCACTGCAGCTTGCATAACATTCATATCCAAGTGGGAAATAAGCCAGTTTCCCTGTAGTAGTTCATTAAAGATACAGCGTTTTAGCAATACAAATACCACTTCATTTTGGCTGCCTCAATTCTATTGCGCAATTTAACATCCATGGGTTCATTAAGCTTTTTGCTTTGTGCTGACAAAAATCAAACCGTCTTATTCACGCCAAAATAATATAAATTTTTTATTCCTGTAGCCTAATTCATGTCCGAAAAGGTTAATTAAGCCTGTTTGTTTGCTTTTAACATGTTAGTAAAACAACACCGTGTTTTTAAACGACACATACAAGTAAATTTTTCCAGGCCATTTGTGGAGCGCAATTTATACCAAGGGTTTACCCCAGCTTGTTACTGGGTTCATTTGGAGTCACAAACAGAGTGTAACTTATATCATATATACGGATATCATCATCAAACAGTGTCTGTACATTTTAGAACAACCAGTATGTCAGACCGAGAGGGTGGCAGGCTCTGCACCTGCGAGTGGCAGTGTCCACAAACATTCCTGGAACAGGCCCAGGTCGCAGCACAGCAAGGGGGCGTCCAGTCGCAGCAGGGGTCACACGTGAGCGCAACAACTGCCGCTGTTCAATCTAGCGGGCCGGTGTGTTGTTCAGGACAACAATAGTTTCATGATTGGTTTTCACTAGGTCATCCTCTTCCTCACCAGATGACATCTTAACAACCCCAGCCAAGAGTCGGTGGGAACCTCAGAACACAAACCATTAGTTGGCATGGCCCGGGAGCGAGTCAGCGGCCCTCACCCTGTCCTCGTGCTCCGCCTCTGTCCCATCCGTTCCCTTCAGACCAGAGATCTACTATGTGGTCTGGGCTTCAGCGCGACTATATAGCGAGGATGAACAATTTGAGGAGGGCAGTCAGCAGCTACTGGCAGCAGAATTGGGGCCAATATCCCCTGCTTCTTGCAGTAGGCTCGGCCAAAGTACCAGATGTGGAAGATGGCATGGGAGGTCATGTTGTGGTGAGGGGTCACCTCGGCATACCAAGACCGGTGATTAGGACAGCAGGACGATGAAACACAAATAGATGATGATGTAGCCAGACCGCACTTGGGAGCCGGGTGAGGCAGGCTTCATCAGCGTCAGGAGAAGAGGGCGTCAGCTTGCGCGTCAGGCCAGCGGCGCAGCCAGCAGTGGTCCGTGTGGCCGTGAGTCAGCAGGATAGCAAGGCAGTGGTGAGTTCCGGAGCCAAGCGGCCACGGGGTAAAGAAAATCCGCGTTCGCAGGGCCAAGAAAGTAGCGGCACAGGGGCGCAGCGAGGCAGCGGCGGCAGTAAGTCACTCAGTGCGGAACGTTGGCGGTAAAAATCCGATACTCGGGGACGGTGGTGGCAATCGATGCTAAGACCACCGAGGAGCCGACTATAGTATATGTAGTAAATCTGTGGGCAGAAAGTTAAGCGTGGCCAGGGAGCTAACGTTGGCACCACGCCTGCGTCCAACACATGCAGCGTCACCATCCGGTGGCCTGGAGAAAAACGTGGCTCAGATGTGGTGGCCCATCCTGCCGCCGCAAGAAGCAACAGCAGCAGCAGCGCCCCAGTGGGCTCGCATAGCATTGCAGCCATCACAGGCTCCACCACCTCTGCAGAAAAGGAGCTGTTTCTATTTGACATCAACTGCCGGTCCAGAAGCTCCTGCTCCTCGCTACTCTGGCGCCCAGCAGTCGTTCAGTCAGCGAAGCGTTGCAAAGAGACAACAGTTATGCGTCCAATACCATCCTAAGTGCAGCAGCTGACCGTGCTTCCTGTCCAAGTTGTATGGTATTGCAGTCCCTCTCTTTCCAAATGGTGGACTCTGCACCCTTGAGAACTTATGGCTTGTGCCGAGCAGAGATGGAGAGTGTTCCAAGCCGTAATTTCCTTTTCCAACAAAGGGGCAAGTACCACAGCACTTCATAAATATGTAGAACAGCAAGTGGGTCAGGCCTTGAGCTTATCGGTTTGGTTCCAAGGTGCACGGCAGCGCGAACCGTCTGGAGCTGTAACTCGGTCAGGGCCAGTACATGTCCTTACGGCCCACGGGTGAAATGTGCTTCCAATCCCAGCACACACCAACAACTTGGACAGGAGACGCCGCTTTCTCCTTTAACGTTGTCAAACGGCTGCACCTGCGCCAATGTCCTCATCCTCCTCCTCCACCATCACCACCATCTCAAGCCTCCACAAGTACTGCTCCCATCATACCACATGTTAGGACAACAGCGGTGTCCACGCAGCTTCTACACCTGGCTTGCCTCGGCGAACGAAGTCACACAGGGGAGGAACTGCTTCGCGTCATTGGCAGCAAGAAATCAATGTGTGGGCTTTCCCCCTCGCGCGCCGCGACCAAATCGGAACCATGGTGACGGACAATGGGAGGAACATGGTCCGCCTGCACCGAGGAGGGGATGGTCCATGCGCCCTGCATGGCGCACCAGTGTCATCGTGGTTGTGAAAAGGTTCCTGAAGTCCTTCCACCGATCTTCAGACATTTCTGAAATGCCAGAAACTGTGCATTCGCACTTTATCCATTCCTACAAAGCCAGGAACAACCCTCCCTCGAGTTTGCAGCGGCCAAGAAAATGGCCACTCTGGATAAGCGATGTTTCCTCCACGCACCCGCGGAATCCCGCCAGCACTATGTTGGAACCGACTGTATGAACAAGAAAGGCCGAGTAACGAATTTTTGATGATCCAGAGACAGAAGTACTCTCCCGCCTGTGTAACTGTGATGTCAGCCAGTGGCAGCTCATAGCGTGACACCACCGTTTGATTGAGGCTATTCGAGGAGGCGACGTTTTCAGTCGGCCAGGACTACGGGATGAATAACGTCATTCCCCTGCTTCATGACCGGAACAGATGCTGAAAAATCTGTCTGGGCAAGGAGACTGGAGACGTGGCGACTGACATCCCTTCGTGGCCACATGAGTCGTGGGGACGAAATGGAGGAGGAGGAGGAGGACATTGACAGAAGATTGTCTGGTGACATGAGTGGATTTTCTACCCAGTGTCAAGAGATGAGGAAGCAGGAGCAGCAGCTGGAGGAGGTCTATGGAGATAAAGAAGACGAGCAGATGACCACAAGCACCGAGGCGTATACAGTGGAGATGGAGGCAGGAGCCCCTCGGAGTCAACTTGTGGCAGATGGCCCGCAGCATGTGTTAATTGCCTGGCTAGTGACAGCCGCATAGTCAGCATATCCGGCAGAGGGAAGACTTCTGGCTTTTTCCACCCTATTTGGGACCCGCCGCTAAACCGTCCAAAATGGGAGCCTTTTTCCCAGCTATTGAGAGGGAAGACCAAACTCAAATACTATAAGGAAATCCTCCGTAACAGTTGGCCGCTGCCTATGTGCGGCATCGTCCCTCCTCTGACAGGTCTGACCGGGGGGTTCCGCAGGGCTCACGTCTACTTCGCCGGCGGCTGCTGGGGAAGGTGGGGGGTAGGAAGCAGTACCAGCTCCATCAGTAGTAACCTAAGTCTGGATCCACGATGACAGCTTCCTTCACCGCCTATCTGAGGAGCAGTCGCCACAGCAGCCGCAAGGACCTGAGCAGTCCCTGAACCCAACAGGTTGTGGCCTACTTGGGACAGCACGCTGCCACCTCAGTTAGAAAGATCCCGCTGACTACTTACTGGGCAGTCCAAACTGGATTGTGTGGGGGTGGCCGCAACTTGCCGAGTTTGCAGTGGAGAAGCTGTCCTGCCCGGCCAGTAGTGGGGCAATCAGAGCGGGTGTTCGATGCGCGGGGGGCCATCGTTACCCCAAGAGAAGCCGCTTGTCCACGGGAAATGTGGAACGACTGACCTTTGTCAAGATGAATCAGGCGTGGATCGGCCAGGATTTCACACACACCAATGCCATAGGCGTGTAGTCTGGCTTCAAACTAACCTGCCTCAGCCACTATTGCTGATGCCGCCACCCCGCCTGATGCCACACATCTGCTGCCAGTTTCTCCCATCTGCCTACCACCATCTTACCAGGGACTTGGTATTGCACCCACCTTCAACACCTTCTGTCATTGTGCCCCTCGGATGACCTCATGCTGCTGCTGCTTGCCCCTCCGTGACATCCACACTGTGTCCATGTGGCCACTGTCCTGACCTCATGCGATGCTGCCAGGTAGACCTACACACTGTATCATTGTGCCACTTTGTGGCCTACTCCTGTTTTTTTTTTGCCACCTCCAGATGTCATCTGTGCCACTGTCATGACCCTTATGCTCGCTGCGGCGCGTGACCTCCTCTCTCAGTCATTTGTGCATTCTGTGGCTTCCTCCTTGTTTGCCACCCACCAAGAATGTCATTGTGCCACTCTTTCTGACCTCATGCCTGCGTAGGCTTGCTGCCCCGTCACCACCGCCCCTTACTCACTCCACACTCTGTCACTGATGTTGCCACCTGAGCTCAAGCTTGTGTTTTTTTTCCCAGCTTTCGCTGGCATGACTTTTTATCAAGCAAAACATTCCCGCTTCAGTTTTTTGGTCAGTTTTTTGCCCTCTTTAAGTGCCCAGGGAATTTTTTAGTGAAGGATTCAAAGAGCGGGGCGCAGTCATCTGCGGCATCTAAAAACAACATTGTAGAAGACCAAAACCAAGTCCCTCTCCATATTTAAGCATGGCCCACAAGTCTACAGCCCCCCTGCAGGCTCTGTGCACCCGGGAAAAATAGTGCTTTTAACGCGTTTCGTCCCGAAGTAATTCGGCCCCAAATTTTATTTTTGTCGGAAAATTCGGCGAAGTGACCGAAACGATTTTTGAAAAAATTCGCCCAAACTTAGAACGGGTTTACTTGTAGCCACCATAGACTTAGGTCTGCACACAGCTTCCCACCCCCAAAAACCCAAAAAAAATTCACATAGTGCTTAAAAACCCCTTAAAAAAAAAAAACCGGCCCACGACTTGAGTCGGTGGGGCGGGTCGTTGTCTTAGGACGTCTTTTGGTGTTGCTGCAGACTTAGGTGCAACCCGGTGCTTTAACCCTTTGATTGCGGCGGTGCGTTACTGCAGCGCAATCAAAGGGTTCCCCTGCTCTGTTGGGTGTAAAAAAATAAATAGTATTTAATAAAAAAATAATTGTGCATAAATTACACACACAAAAAACCTACACATATTAGGTATCCACACAACCCTAATAACCTGTAGAATTAATAACAAGTTAATTGTGAAATGTGAATGGTGTAAAAAAAAAAATTTAAAAAAAAAATGAAATCATTTAAAAGGTTTTTTTTTTTTTTTTTAATTCTGCAATTATTTATAAGTGAACTTAAACTATTCCCCCATAAAGATCAACTTGTCTTGAATAAAACGAGGCCTCATCCAACTGCGTCATTGAAAAAATAAAAAAGGTACAACTGTTGAAACACAAGAAGGCAAAAATTTTAAAAAAATGTTCTGGTCAACTACTTTTCAGGCCTGGGAGTTAAGGGGTTAATTTCCAATCTTAACGTCTCATACCTATACAAATTTGTTGTGAAGTTGGATGTCGCTTTTCATGGGGTAGTCCAGTATTATTAAACAGGACTGTTTTTCCCCAAAATCAGCACCACACCAGTCCACAGTCTGCTCATGGTATTACAGCTCGGCCACATTCACTTCAATGGAGCGGAGCTGCCATAACAGACACCATATTGGCAGGTGTGGCGCTATTTTTGGAAGACAGCTGCTGTTTGTCTTTTCCTGGATAACCCCTTTATACGTCCTAATGGAGAAGTCGTATTATAAAATTAATTATTAACCGGCTGCATAAAAAAACAGAACAAAAAAAGAACCAGAAATACCCACACAGATAAGAGACTTCCTGCAGAAATAGAAAATGATCCTGTATTTACTGACTGTAGACAAATCAACAAAACAGCAGAAAGCTTTTATTATGTATAGCACTGAATGCTACTTCCCGTATTTGCCATCCTGTCAGCATTAAAGCATGAAGTCATACTTCTCTATATAAAGTGACAGATAGGCGTGATGGAGCAAGGATATCTCCTATGTCTGAAATCAATACAATCATGTGCGGACAACCCCAATCCCCTCCTTTGCTGTAAAGAGCCAAATTCAGGACTATTAAAGAAAAAGCAGATGAAGGCTTCATGCACATAGCAGCATCATGGATTCAGAATACTGGTCCATACAAACTGACAGGACCAGACCAGACCCCTCAATTCACATGGATGCACCTAGAGATGTTTACTCGTGGAGACCTATGAAATATTTGACCCAAAAAATAAGAAGTGTATAGATTTGTTATATATAAGCAAAAATACTATGTGTGCCGCCATATTAACTCCAAAGTACACGACTATGCAAAGAGACTGATATTCTGGTCATTAAAGGGGTTGTCTCACTACAAGGATTGCTTTTTATGTTAAAGATCTTACAAAAACATGTCACTCTGCAATATTTGTCCATTAGCAGTGTCCTACCTATTCCTTGATATCCCCTCTTGTATGGGCTGCATCAGCTCCTCAGGTCGCTATAGCTACAGATCGGATGTTTTATTACATCGCCAGATTTCTGAAAAACTTTGAACATGTTTATTCTTCGGCCCGGTTTTCGGGTGCAATTCAGTGGTTGAGGAGGACGGGTGAATGCACAAACCGCAGACAGAACTGTTCCTCAAAACCCTGCAAAAGACGACAAAACACCAGCCGGATTCTTAAAGGGGTTGTCTCACTACAAGGATTGCTTTTTATGTTAAAGATCTTGCAAAAACAAGTCACTTTGCAATACATGTCAATTAACAGTGTCCTGCCTATTCCTAAATATCCCCTCTTATATGTGCTGTATCTGCTCCTCAGGTCGCTATAGCTACAGACCTGTTTGATCTATCTGGATAGGCTGCCAGTACTGGTTGCTATAGCTACAGACCTGGCTTCTACTGCAGCCTAGTGGAGGCCAGTAAACACGCCCCTTAATTCAAAATCAAACCAAGAAAACAGGACTGAGGTGAGATGAATCAATGTAGTTAGACAAACCCTTTAATCGCCATTAATTAGTAATGGGTTCCTTTGTATGGAGCCTTGGTCTCTTATTTTAGTACTTTTGGCCTCTGCTGTACCCCTTACCTCACCTCCATTGTACCTTACACCGCCACGCTTTTCTTTTCCTTAGTCTGATTTCATACTAAAAGGGAAAATATTGTGCGATATATTATTGCACACCATACCTCACCTGCTTCTAGGGGAGAATATCTAGGTACATCGTTCCGTGTATGGCAGCACATGGAAGCAATACGGTATCCATAACTAACCATAAAGACTCTGCTGTGTACATCTGGATATCTTGCATTTTGCCCAGGGGCATAGCTATACAGGCTGCAGGGGTAGCAGTCAGTTCTATCATACAAGACAACACCAGCATTACAAATGGCACATGGTGGGTAGCGGCCCTTTTATAAATGTTGCATTGGGACCCAGGAAATTTAAAGTTATGCCTCCGACTTTAATATAGTGTTGGGTCAGGAAAGGGCACTATATGAAGTAGGAAACAAAAGGGGTCACGGTGCGCATCGGCCCATTTCTTCTAGGCATGGGTGGCGAGACACACACATTCAATATAGTAAAATACCAGTCTCAACACATATTCCGGGTAGATTTCCCTTTAAAACTGAAGACACAGTCACTGTTCTTCTGAAAACAGAACCTCTTCCGACAAGACCTAAAATATTTATGAGCTAGAAAGCTGTGTGTCGGGAATAATTATCCATCTGACTGGAGGGTGGCTGGCTGCGGAGGAAGCAGCGACATACGCTTACATTTCCCTTGTAACAAGGCCGACACATACTCTGACATCTGTAAAACACTGACATGTACCAGCCGTACATCGCACCATACTGCAGTATGCATGTGTAGAATCCATACCTACAACATACTAGACTCAGCACAGAATCAATGGAGTCCTGGGACTTATGAATAATGAGAGTCCACCAGAACAAACAACTATGACAAGCCTTGGGCCTCCTCTGGACATCACGGTCTCCAAACTAATGAAGCTCATGCCACAAATTTCCATATATCCTAAGGATCCACAGGTCTATGCAAAAGGTCTCTTATCATATGCATAAAACTAATTCACAATCCATACACAGGCAACACATTTCTTAAAGGGCTTGTCTCAATACAAGGAAGTTAAAGGGGGTGTCTCGCTACACAGAATGGGTTTTATTTAAAAGATCTTTAAAAAACAAGCAGCTTTGCAATATATGTTCATTACAAATGTCCTACTGATTATGAGTTAGCCTGTTAGTAGTACTACATCAGTTTCTCAAATTTCTTAGCCGCCCCTGTTGCCAATCTTACGTGTCAGGTCTGTATGACCATCCCCTTTTTAAAGAAGGTCAAGCAAGAGCCCTCCCACACAGTATGCTTCTGTAGTGGGGGGAGGGAGAGGGAGACTTGGTTCTGTGCCCATGGCCTGGTTTAACCCGGGTTTTCCCTGTTTTCCCCCGCTTTTCCACCAGAAGATTGACGCATGCCCCTGTGGTTACATAATCATGATGTTCTGTGGAACTGCACTATACTAATACTATACGATCGGCATTTTTAAAACTTCTGCTCGGGTTGACAGTACACACCCGAGTATAAAACACTTAAACAGCTGCCCGTGTCTGTTCTGACAGGATTTTTGTTGCTGGAGTGGGTATGTAAGCTAAGCAGGGGGGATGGAAAACTTTCATCCCCTCTGCTCTGCTATTACTACAGCTTCAAGACCTCTTACACCATAGTTCGCCCTCCCTGCAACAGACCCAGGCAGGGACACACAGGGTTTACTCGGCAGCAAAACCCCCCCCCCCTTGCTTATAGAAGTTATGGAGCTGCCCTGTGTGCTGGGGGGGGGGAGCAGAGAGAAAGACCAAGAAGCACCCCCTAATTTAACTACCCGGCCACGAAGGCGAAAGCTCATAAAGAGAAAACTCCCTTTAAGTTTAAAAAAATTTTTCAAAAACAATACTTTGCAATTTTTGTTTCCATTACCCGTGTCCCCACCTATTTCCCAAATTCCCCATTGCTACAGCCTGTTCGGTCTCCCTGATGGGTGCCAGCACTGGGGCGCTGTGCCAGACCTGGGCAACATGTATGAAACCTGGAGCCGATCGACCAGTTCTAAATCGCTATGAAGAGAACCTGTCACATAGTTTTTGCCCCCCTGGCTGAGCATAGCACAAGCTAGTGTCGCCGTGTTCCACGCGTGTCCCTTTTTCCATAAAATGCTGTAGTTTTCGTGTTTTTAAAAGCCAAAATCTGCAGTTTTCAGCCAGAAGAGTCATTCAAAGAGTCAGTTTTTTCAAACCCCGCCCATCTGAGGCTAGCCCCGCCCACATTAACTGACAAACCTATTACTTTAGGTAGAAACATGTGAATAACTCAGTGGGCGGGGCTAGCCTTTGGTGGGTGGAGCCAACACCTACTCATGAATAAGATTTGAGGGGTAAATGCTCTAAAACTGCTGCATCTAACAGCATAAGGGGCACAGTGCTAGGAACAGCAGGTCTGACACTAGCTTGTGCTACCCTCAGCAAGGGTGGCACAACCTATGTGACAGGTTCCCTTTAAAGCAGTGTAGACCGCGCCAGAATGTATGAAGCTGTTCTTCTGCCAATACGACAACTCAGGCTCAGGCACCACCTTTAACTTGGTCTGGTTGTTCTAACTGTTCTGCACCAAAGTTTGGCATCAACGAATCATAAATGTGTCTACTTCTATCAATGTGGTGTGACGCCCCCAGAACGCCCCAAAACTTTGGTCTGCTAAAAAGTGTCTTTGATGCGGTACCAAGGCACTTATCGCGCCAAAGTTTGGAGTGCACCTGTTCATACATCTACAGGACTGGACTAGTACAGCTTTCTGATGCCAGAATTCTGGCGCTGCCCTATTCATACATGTCGTCCCTGGTGTCCTCAGCAGCTTGTCACTGCAGGCCAGGAGAAGTCAGTAAACCGCCCCGGGCTGAATTCAAAACTGAAACAGAGAAAACGGAACTGAGGTGAGATGAATCGATGTAGCGGGACGACCCCTTTAATGTCCTATGAGTTCCTGTACATTGAAGAAAATAGAATAGTCCAAAAACCTCCAAGACTGGCACAATCAAAAAAGTCCAAGCCAACGGTATTTTAACGGTGTCCAAGCCAACGGTTTTTGGTGTGGGTTTGGGCTAAAAACCACAGTCTGTTTTTGGATTTCCCACTGGCCCAATACATTGACTGTATGGGAAACTGCCGGAAGCTAGAACATGTTCTATCTTCCGGCGGAGGACCAGCGGTTTACAAATCTGATAGTGGAAAGTCCATGTTGTGAAGACTACAGCACGGATTTTTTATTGCGGTTTAGGGGGCACTGGTTACAGTCGAATTTTCAGTGGATTCTAAATACTGAATTCACCAAAAATCCAACCAGAAACCAGTGCTATGTAGACATAGCCCTACTCATAGCGTGCTAATACAACAATGAACCTTCCCCTATTCTAACCACCACCCAATTCACATGTTGTAAAGCGGCAGAACTATATATATATCTAAATATATCTAGAAAAATTTAACATACAAAAGGATATCTTTTCTACTGTTTAATCCTTTAGGGATCCTAGTAGCCATATCGAAGATCCAGTGGGCTATTGGTTCTTACATTTCCGACCCTTAATGGCAACGTTACCTTCTCCACTCCAAAGAAGCGAAAGTAGACAAGGTGTATTCAATGTGTAGCTCGATTACGTGGAATGAGTTAATACTTTTTATTATCTATTCAGTTCCTATACACTGTCATATTGCATGGTCGTTCAGTGGTTAATACTGTTGCCTTACAGCACTGGGGTCCTGGGTTCTAATCCTACCTAGGACAGCACCTGCAAGGAGTTTGTATGTTCTCCCTGGGTACTCCGGTTTCCTCCACATTCCAAAAACATACAGAGAGGATAATCTGGAATATAGACGGTGAGCCCTAACAGGGACCAATGTGAGTAATAGGAATGGAATCTAACGACTCTATGAAAATGAATAAAAAAAAATTAACCCTGATTTTTTTGGGGCTGGGCAAAGCAGGAGGGATCTAAACAAACTTCAAAAGTACGAAGTAAAGAAAAAAAGAAATTTAGATTAAAACCAAATCCCCGACAAAGTGCATCTAAATTTAAAATTTAAGAAAATTTCCCCCAAAAAAAAATTATTTTTTGAATACAAAAAAATTTTAAATAATTTCAACTAGGGGGAAACCCAAAATGTTGAATTTAACCGGTTTTAAAAATTAATAATTTGTGGCCCTATAAAAAATAAAGGGGCCCCGGGAGAATTTTTTAAATTTTGGAAATTTTAAAAATTTTCCCAAAATTTTTTTAAAATTCTTTAATTTATATCCTTTTGGGAGCAAAACGATGTGGGACTATCAGCAACAAAAACACCCAGAATTTTTTGGTTTTTTTTTTTAAAAAAAGGCCCCTTTCCCCACAGGGTTTTATTTGCCGAGGGAAATTGGGCCTTTTATTCCGCGCCGATTTTGCGGAAAACCCGTGGTTTCCCGGTCGTTTCCCCCCCCCGCTCGGCCCAAACCCGGGCGCGGGGGGAGAAATGCTTTGAAACATTTTTTCCCGGCGGGGGAACGCCCCCCGAAAAAACAAGGGCTTTGTCTAGGGGGCCGGGAGGGCGCCCCCCCCCGGCGCCCCGGGCCCCCGCCCCGCCCCGGGCCCCTTATTCACGGCGGATTTGTGAGCTCAAATAAACGGCGCCCCAAATCCCTCGGGAATTTTAAACCCTGTGAACGGGGCCTAAATGGACAAAATAAAAATGTAAAGGGAAAAGCCAGTCACCGAAAACTTGTGAAAAAGAAATCTCAAATTTCCGTATTTTTCGGGGCTATAAGGCACACCCGGAAAATTTTAAAAGGGGATTATCAATGAAATCCCGTTAAGTATTTTTTGGGTTTATATTTTAAAGGGGCCCCCGGGTTAAAAAGGTGCGGCACATTTTAAAAGAAAAAACACCCGACCCAAGCCAAGCTCCTTAACCTTTCACAAAAAACTCAAATTTTAAATTTAACAAAATCAAAACATGTACATATTTCCCCCTGCCGATCGCGAAATACGTTTCCACACTTAGGGTTTTTCCCCGGCTTAACTGCGGGGGTTTTTTCCGCCCCAATTTCGCCCCTTTTGGTCGGGGGGGGGGGGTGAGCGGGGGGCCGGCATTCGCCCGGCCATAGGAAGTCATTGCTACGGCGCGTATACGCCGCTAGAAAAATGGGCCCGTCAATCATCTCCCCCCCCGGGGTATTCGCTTGGGGCAGGGAGAGGGGAAGAATGCTTTGTTTTCTATGGGGAAAATGGGGAAAATTCCCCAAAAGGGTTAAATGGGAAAGGATTCAGCCCGTAATTGGGCACTTCCCGGGGCGTAAAATTTCGGACCCGAATTACGTCCCAAAAATAAGCCCCTGTGAAATGGGCCCCAGTGAAGCTTATTTTGCAACTGATTTTTCAATATTTTGGAAAGGAATTTTCGATGGGGAAAACAGTTACAAATTTGTGTCACTAAATCGCTGTAAAAAAACGTTCTAACAAAAACCCGTGAAGAATTATTCATTATAAGGCGCAGGGACTATAAGGGTATGTTCACACGGGGGTATTTTGGGGAGGGGGGTAATTATGCCCCCCAAATTTTTCCGGGGGACGGGGGGCGGGGGGGGCGCGGGGCAAATGAAACCGGGACTTCGCCAGCCCCTAGACAAAAACCCCTGCTAGCCCGGGGCGTTTTACTCCGCTAGAAAGTGATATGTCAATTATCTCAGGGAGAGGAGACGTAATCCATAGTTCTCTATGAGAACTGTGAATTACCGGAATGAATGGGCCGTTTTCGGCCCGTAATTGGCGCACTTCGGCGCGTAATTACGGACCGAAATACGGCCCATTTTCAGCCGTGTGAACATGGCCTAAGGCGCACTTTCGATTTCGGAGAAAATCATAGGCTTTTATGTGCGCCTTATAGTCCGAAAAATACGGTACTACAGACTGACATTGTGATCATCTATAGAGACAAATTCAGGTTCTGTTCAGTGTCAGACAATGATCGGGCTGGAGTATGGAGGCCTCGTGGTGTTCGCTTCAATCCTACCTTTGCTGTGGAGCGACATATTGCCCCGACTGGTGGTGTGATAATCTGGGGACCCATTGCCTACGACAGTCCATCCCCCTTGTAGTTACACAAGGAACACTAATAGCTCAGCGTTATGTGTGGGACACCCCGCGACCACACGTGTTGCCTCTCATGGCTTCCAACCGGCATATTTCAGCAGGATTATGCTCAACCATACACAGCAGGGGATTCCCAGGAACATCTCCACCCTTGCAGATATATCATAAATGAAACATCTACAGGACTAACTTTATGAGTGAGAGGAATCCACAGGCTCAGCTGCAAGACCTCTGGGCAAATCTGTCGTAGGATGCCATAGAGAACCTGCATACCTCCCCGTCCAACCATATCTCATCTTGTATCCAGGCTGTAGGCAAACAAGGTGGGCCTAGAGCTGCTTTTTAATTACACAGTTTTCCCAATACACTGGTCCTTTTGCTCTAATATTGTAAATACTTACCTATATCGTCATGACATTCACACATACAACATTTTATTTGATTCCGATGACCTCTTCTAGGTGTGTTATTTTTTTTTTTTGTCAATGACTATTGATAAAAACAGCAGAACAGAACAAATGCTGTGCAGCTAGCCACCGGTCACCGAGCAGTGGTCACTCATGCAAAAAGTCAAGACACTGCTAGGCAACAAGGTATCACAGCCTGCTGAATACACCGAGGCACACAGCATAAGACAAGTATGTTACACGTCCCTCCTGACCCGGCTGGAAATGCTGCTGTCCATCATAGCCGCTCTCCGTAGAGGAACATGTGGCACAGCATTCGGGATTGAAGGAAAGAGATCAGATTGATAATATATATTCTGATCCTAATTCAAAAAGGGAAAAAACAAACAAACAGATCTATCAAACAAGGAGAAGATTGAAAACAGATTCATCCCTTTATTATATGCATAAAAACTTATAAAGTGCACCAAATTATTAAAAGACAAAAAAAAAACCCCACACAAACACACTGATAAAAGGAACATTGCCAGATTGAACCAATCCCAAGGCCTGCAATATAATGTAAAGGGTTATTACCATTTTAGGCATATGCAAGTTTTCTAATGTACGATAAATCTGTAGTAGGGGCCGGTTCCAGTTCTAGGACTCCCACCTGTTGACAGAGGGAACATCCCTTCTCCGCCGTTTACTCTGCAGAAATGAAGATGCTATACATGGGGCTCCCTTCATTATAGTTTCTGTAAATAGTTGCAACAGTCCAGTGTGTCAATACTTCCAAAAAGTATAAGATAATGTATGCTTCGCCCACTCTCAGCCTAATCTACACCTCTGTGGATTGCCACATAGGGGTCAAGAGACCTGTAGTCTTCCCAGAGACAGCCACACAGCCCACCACTAGTACTTAAAGGGGTGTTCCCACCATAGACTTTGAGGGCATATCACTAGCATCAGAGCCAAACACAGCGCTCACCTGTACTCGGAACTCCTACACAACAAAATGGAGAGTCTGCTCTGTAACTATCAGGGGTCCGTTTCCGAGATAGGTACGGATCTCAGAGGTGGGACCTGCACCTATCAGACTTTTATGACATATTGTTAGCATATGTCATCAAAGTCTGTAACAGGAACGCCCTTTAACTTTCGCTGCCCCTGTTTTATTCCTCTAAAATAGGGGTGCATAACATGTGGCCCCCAATACACCATTGTGCAGCCCCCAGCTATCAGGACACAAACATGCTTTGTTTCTATCCTCATACTTTTGAAAGTAATACTCATCTTTTGACAGCTACATTAAACTGGCTGGCACTAGTATGGTGAATACTGGTATGGTGGGCGCTGTGTGGCTGCCACTGGTATGGTGAGCACTGTGTGGCTGGCACCGGTATGGTGGGCACCGGTATGGTGAGCACTGTGTGGCTGGCACCGGTATGGAGCACTGTGTGGCTGGGGACCGGTATGGTGAGCACTGGTAAAGGTGAGCACGTGTGGCTGGCACTGGTATGGTGAGCACTGTGTGGCTGGCACTGGTATGGTGGGCATTCGTATGGTGAGCACTGTGTGGCTGGTACCGGTATGGTGGGTACTGGTATGGTGAGCACTGTGTGGCTGGCACCGGTATGGTGAGCACTGTGTGCCTGGTACTGGTATTGGTGAGCCCTATGTTGCTGGTACTGGTATTGGTGAGCCCTGTGTGGCTGGTACTGGTATTGGTGAGCACTGTGTGGCTGGTACTGGTATTGGTGAGCACTGTGTGGCTGGTACTGGTATTGGTGAGCACTGTGTGGCTGGTACTGGTATTGGTGAGCATTGGTATGGTGAGCACTGTGTGGCTGGCAATATAGGCTGTATACACTATTTTAAACAGCCTAAATGAGCAATCTAGTATTATCTCTGGGTTTAATTTCTGACACAGTCCAAGTAGATCCACAAGATAAACCCAGAAAAAGTTTGATAGGTTTGAGACTCCAAAGAGAATGAGATGAGTTGGAGAGGAGGCCATATATGTGTGCTGCTCTCTCCAGTTATAGCTGTGTTACTGTCACTTCTGTAACCCCCCGAAAAACAATGAAAATAGACGCCACACATCCTCTTGCTGGAGTACTGAGCAGGGACCCCTCGTTCTGATTTCTGGCAGCCCCTAAAGTGGAACCAAGACCTCTCAGCCATTTAGGGCATTTACAATTTATGTGCCATAAAGGTCTCAGATGGGGAGTACCCCCTAAGATTTACTGCGGGCACCTAGGAGAGCTACAATATGACAAATGGGCTCCTGGACCAGAAAATATTGTGAACCCCTGTCCTAAAAGTTATACTGTTGGTCAAAGGTCCAATCTTTGGCCTCCATTAGTGATTGCA
Organism: Phyllomedusa bahiana; assembly: GCA_025379985.1. Lineage (NCBI taxonomy): Eukaryota > Metazoa > Chordata > Amphibia > Anura > Hylidae > Phyllomedusa > Phyllomedusa bahiana. The sequence goes on along the minus strand of JAODAL010003385.1, from coordinate 125,849 downwards.
GAATACGTTGGACATTTGTTTTGGCAGCCTTCATGCCTTAAACACCAATAGAAATAAATTCTGTACAGCTAAGATAATGGCACCATTCGACCGGTTCTCTTGTGTTGTATACAGACACCTCTACAATGATTTTGGGAACCTTAGAGCATCCTGACGAAGGATTTGCACCACTTATGCATTCTGGTCCATGTATGCTACTCTTATACAGCAGTAGCTCAATGGGTCAGAAACATTGTTTTACATGTATCTGCAGAATCCTCATGGGAAATAGTAGAAAATAATACATGGCCTCCCTCGAAGGAGCACACAATGGCCTCATTTATCAAAACTGCCTAGCAGTGAGACTGTTGCCCATAGCAACCAGAGCTCAGCTTTCATTTCATATAGCACTCTGGAAAAGTGAAAGCTGAGCGCCGAGTGGTTGCTATGGGCAACAAAGACCGTCCCACTGCTAGACCGCTTTGATAAATGGAGCCCAATGATCTGCTCTGTAGAAGCACCCAGCTGACAAGCTTTTTTCCTGTACTCGTGCTTGGTGCATCTTGGTACATAACAACCGAGTGACAGCCTCAAACACCAGAAGCCAAAAGACCTTCAAGGAGATATCAATCACGAGGAGACGGACAGGGCTGCTGATGGCTGGATGCATGTAATGCCTGATGGCTTTATAGGTCATTACGCAGTTTTTCATTACACAGTTGGATTTCTTTAATCCAGCACTAATGGGACCTGACAGGTGGCAGATTAGACCTAGTGGAAATGTACCGGTATTCCAAATGTAGACGTTCTCCATATATAATGGATGTTATCAGATAATTGCTCTTCTCTGCTCGGTCTTCATTCTTGTGAGATGTCTCATTACTAATTAGTTCAGACCTGGAAGAAGTGCTGGACTATGAGAATTCCTAGAGCGACTATTACAGCGAGAAGATGTACAGCGTCAGGGATGCAAGTAAAAAAAAAAAAAAAAAAAAACAACACACTTGGATGTTCCTGGCTCCTTAGTCCTTAGCCAAATGCACATTCTCCCATTATACAAGTCACTGGTCAGACCACACATGGAATATTGTGCACAGTTTTGGGCACCAGTGCACAGGAAAGACATTGTAGAGCTTGAACAGGTACAAAGGCTGACAACAAAAATAATAAAAGGACTGGGTGGACTACAGTACCCAGAAAGATTAGGGTTATTTAGTTTAGAGAAAAGACGGCTTCGGGGGGACATAATAAATATGTAAAAATACACCAAACGGCAATATAGAGATCTCTCCCAAGATCTAGTTATACCCAGGACTGTATTCAGAACAAGGAGGAATCCTCTGCGTCTTGAGGAAAGAACGTTTCTACATAAACATGTAAAAGGATTCTTTACTGTAAGAGCAGTGAGACTGTGGAGCTCTCTGCCAGAGGAATCTGCCATAGTGGATTCACTAACAGAGTTCAAAAAAGGTCTGGATACACTTCTAGATGTAATAATATAACAAGTTATAGTGACCAGGATTCTGGAGAAGGGTTGTTGATCCAGGGATTTAGTCTGATTGCCAGATTGGAGTAGGGAAGTTTTTCTATATTTCGGTGCGTAATTGCGCTTCAATGCACCCGAAGTACGGGCGACTTTACGGTGATTAATAGCTCTGATTGAGAGCTATGATTACCTGTTCTTTCCCCAGCTCATAATACGCGCCCAGGGAAAGAACTGACATGTCAAGTCTCCCGGGCGATTATGCACCATGGAGAATGAAAGTCAGTGAGAGGCTTCAGAGGTATGCGCTGGCCTGCGTGTCCTTCTGAAGCGGCAGGCGTATAGAGCCGTGCACAGTACGTGCTGCTATATGCCCACTATTTAATCGTGTGATAATACCCTTAGGCTGTCGCTACATCTGGAGATTTCCCACAGGCACTGATCAAGTAAACAAAATAGATCAGATACGCTTGTAACCATGTTAAGTGTTTAATTTGATGAGCCTCAAAGTGAGCACTTGTGGTTCAATAACACTTAACAAAAGCAACAGAAATACTGAATGATTCATTTATTTTCTCAGGTTCAGGTCATAATTTGGGTGAACAAAAAAAAAAGGAATAAAAAAAAATAAAACGTCACCGGCGATGTGCCAGAAGTCTCCAGTGCAGGACACGACAGGCAGATAACCTTTCACTGTACTCGCCCAAAGTATGTACTGTTCCACAACCAAATCTCATTTACTGCGCATGGTACTTCTTTCTTGGCTTGATCAAATTAAAAGGTTTACTCGCTCAAACAGATTTACAAAGGAAGCAGAAACAGTTCTAACATCTGGAGACAGGAGTTGCAGTAAAGTCTGTCCTGTAAGCAGCACCTCTTTGGTCCTGCAGCACCAATTCTCATTTATACTTTTTGCAGTGTAAAGAGTTCGTCCCCACGGCAAGGTTTTTGGTCGGATTTTCAGACAATTTTCGGATTTGAAAACCGGATGAAAACCAACTGTCAACCTTCCACATAGACTTTAAGGCTATGTTCACACGGCTATTTTGGGACCGATTTCAGTACGTAATTCGCGCCGTACTGCGCAAATTCAGGCTGAAATCCGTCTCCGTCATTACGGTAATCCACAGTTCTCATAGAGAACTATTCATTCTGTCTTCTCTCCTCGCTCACGAAATACGGCGAGCTGGGAGAAAGTGACATGTCAATTATCACGGCGGTACACGCGCCGTGGATAATTAATGTCTATGGGGCCGGCGAGCTGCCGGCCCCGCCCTCGCTGCACAGCACACGGCATAATTGCGGGCGAAATCCGTCCCCGCAATTACGCCGTGAATAAGCCGCGTGAACATGGCCTAATAGAAAATCCGTTCAGCTGTCCACATCTAACGGATTTTCTGCTGGATGGTTTTTGTTTTACACCGCTGGTGTTCCAAAAAATTTAAAACATGCTCGATCTTTTGCCCGGTTTTCAAGCAGATGATGTGCATTTCAATCGTTGAGAGGGACGGGTGAATCTGCAAACCACGGACAGAACCATTGCCAAAAGACGACAAAATACCATCCGGATTCTTAAGACAGAATCCGACCAGTACTTTGTCACTGCCGTGTGGACGCACCCTAAAGGCTTGTCCCCATGGCAAGGGTTTGAACCCGGTTTTCAGACGGTTTTCGGTTTTGAAAACAGTCTGCAAACCAGCTGACAAACTTTTATATGGACCTCTACGCAGAGTTTCAGCGACAGCGGTCCCACATGTACATGTTTTACCCGTGGTTTTTCAGACTGCCCGGCCCGCCGGGAAAAAACATTGTACATGTTCATTCTTCCGACCGGTTTTCGGACGGACTATGAACATTTCAATGGGAGGGAGAAGGGCTTTTCTCCGCTCATCACGGAGAAAAGCCGCTCTCGTGCGGCCGTTTACACGGCCCGAAAACAGAACAAATATCGGTCAGATAAACCAAAAGGTATTTGTCCTGTGCCGCAGGGACGCACTCTAAGAGAGTAGAGGACATAATAATGGCTGCCATTAATAATGGAGATCACAACGCAGTAGCGACTCAGTTCTCCAACGGATATCACCGATGCCTAACCGAACCCACTGACTTATAAATTAGCAGACCAAGTATCCACATGGTGCCCATCAGTTGGATGGGGAAATAGCTTTGTGCACGGTGCAATTATTCCCACCACATATGATGGAATTTGCCATAGAGATTTAAAATCAAATTTGAATGCAGAATTAGCCATCTTGGGAGGTGGCTGGATAAAGACTTGGGTCACACATTCGAAAATGTCAAATTCCCCACATTTCACAAAAGATGCCATGTAATCAGCACCCACAATGGCATCAAGACTTTACCAACATGACCCTAGCAAACTCTGAAAATGACCATAAAATAGGCTGAAAAAGAGACCGAGAAAGACCAGATATTTAGTGGACACAAAACTACTTATGAATTTTAAAATCCTCGTACCAGTAGGTGCTGGTTGGTCCATATATAAAATAAATCCAATTATCAGCTCAGACCTTACTCCCTACAACAAAGCTTCATGCACGGATGAAACTTCACGTGGATTTTAATATGTAAAGCTGGACAGAAAGCCTTAAAGATTATCTATAAATAGTTTTTTATTAATTAAAACAAGATACTGATACACGTTATTTTCTTCTTGGCGGTTTTTGTTTTCTGATTGTAGTTTTATTTCTGTTTTTTGTATACGATTATGACGGCAGCAATCTTGCCTGAGCTCCTTTTTAACAGCATTTAGAGACATGCTTTACAGCAGCTTCATGCACATAGAAGCCTGTGTACTGGATCAGTCCCATCGACTTCTATAGGAGAATTTTCTAGGCATGATCTGTGTCCCGGGAAGATGTCAGTGTGCAGGAAGGGGAGAGGGTGAACTGTGATTATCTCCTATTGTGAGAGGTGGATCCTGTGTTATCTATACACATTGGTGTCACCTCTCAGTGTAACCCTGCCTGTGCTGATAATGAGGAGACTGCTGAAAGATTTTTTTCCTCTACAGAACAGGAAAAGTCAGACTATTATAAGCCTAGTGGCCAAAGTGAAAACTGCAGGATTTTATGATTTATGAAAAAAATTGATAGTGATTTCGGAAATACATTTAAAAAAAAAAATAAATTCTAAAAAAAAAAAAAAAAGTGTTTAACTTGTGTTTTTATGTTAATTTTCTGATGACACATTCTCATTAAACAGACTGTAAATATTAAAAGCAAGCTTTATCACCCTGCGTCAGGGCAGATGTCTCTTTACTTCAGAAAAGCATAGCACATGACTCTTCAAAGCATGAACAATGGTATCATTAACAGGTAAAAAGTTTAAGGGCGCGTTTACACGGCACAGGACAAATACCGGCCGGTATTTGTCCTGTTTTGCGCCCGTCCCCACGGCCGCGGGGGGGGGGGGGGGCGGCTTTTCTCCGCGATGAGCGGAGAAAAGCCGTCCCCCCCCCATTGAGAAGCACATCTTCTGTCGGGAAACGGGACGGAAGATTGTGCTTCTACAATGTTTTGCCGCCGGACCGCCGACAGCAAAACCGTCCGACGGCAAAACCTGTGCAGTGGGGACTGCTGCACGGGTTTTCCATAGAGCACAATTGTGCTAATTTTAGGCCGGTTTTTCAGGCGGTCTGAAAAACCGCAAACCGGCTGAAAAACCGTCCGAAAACCCGTGTGTGGGGACATGCCCTAAGGAGATGTTGGTTTAGAGAGATCTGAAAGACAGTTTAAAGAGGAAAAAAAAAAAATCGGTCCTAAAAAATGACTTATTAAATATATTAAAATATATCGTAATCTATCTAAAAAAACTCACAAAAAACTCACACACAGCCGACGCTGTCATGCCCTTACAGGGCGGGTGATGACTTACAGTTCTGAAAATAAAAACCTGGTGGTCTTGCTGGTTTACATGACAAACCTACAAGGTGGCATTATGCTGATGAAACGTAAGGTAGTGTCCTTTTTTGTTATGTAAACACGGCATATCATGTTGTCTCTGCATCAGTAACTACCATCAGGTATCTATCTACCCTTTAATTTTCGTGCCTTGCATTATTGCAGCCATTTATTTGTTACTATCCCCAGACACTTGGTCCACTTACATCTTTCCAGACTGTCCCCTGATGATGTCATGGATGATTGAAACATGTTGGGACGGGACCATGAGGAATAACAGGGTGTTTTTGAATTAGGGTAAGGCTGCGGACAGGAACGCCCTTATCGGGGCTACTATCCTGTATCTTTTTCAGCTAGGTAGGGGTATGTTAGGTTTATAGGGCCAGGTTTTGTATATCACTCTGGTCCCACCCATGTGGTTGTAGTTTGCCTCCCACAGTTTTTTGTGAGTTTTTTTTAGATAGATTACGATATATTTTAATATATTTAATAAAAGTTATTTTTTAGGACCGATTTTTCCTCTTTAAATTGTCTTCTATATATGCTGGTCAAGAGGTTTTGGCACTATTGGTAGGGATCTGCTAGGTACATTTGTTCTTGTGTTTAGAGAGATCTGGAAAAGATATTAGATGATAAGGCAGACAGTCAGGAAATCTGGACTCCGTGGGATGACTGCGTAAGTCATAAGGGTGCATCCACACGGTGGGGACAAAATACTCGTCAGATTCTGTCTTAAAGGAGTTGTCTCACTACATTGATTAATCGTCCCTCAGTCCTGTTTTCTTGGTTTCACTTTGAATTCAGGGGCGTGTCTACTGGCTTCCACTAGGCTGACGTAGAAGCCAGGTTTGTAACTATAGCAACCAGTGCTGGCAGCCCATCAGGATAGATCAAAAAGGTCTGTAGCTATAGCAACCTGAGGAGCTAATGCAGCCCATACAAGAGGGGATATCTAGTAATGGGCAGGACACTGTTAATGGACATATATTGCAAAGTGACTTGTTTTTGCAAGATCTTTAACATAAAAAGCAATCCTTGTAGTGAGACAACCCCTTTAAGAATCCGGCTGGTACTTTGTCGTCTTTTGCATGGTTTTGGGGGACGGTTCTGCCTGTGGTTTGTGCATTCACCCGTCCTCTTCAACCACTGAAATGCACCTCTTCCACCCGAAAATCGGGCAGAAGAATAAACATGTTCAAAGTTTTTCAGAACGCTGGCGATGTGATAAAACATCCGGCAGAAAATACATTCCGTGTGGGAATACTGAACGGATTTTCTATTAAAGTCTATGGGGATGGTGGCTGGTCAGTTTTCAAATCTGAAAATCCGATCAAAAACCTTGCCGTGTGGAAGGACCCTAACCCTTTCGCAGCCCAAGCCGTTCGTCAGAGAGGGACACATGCAAGTAATCTCGAGATTTTTGCGTTTCATGTGTTTTACTTGGTTTGTGCCCCTTTTTAAGGATACCTCAATAGAGAGTGTAAAAATAAATATTCCCAATAAGGTTTGAAACCAAATGCTATATGAAGGAAAAAAGGGCCGGTGGCATGCTTGGCTACTAAAGATTCACACTGAAAAGAGGGCTCTAAAAAAAATCTAAATAATTTGCCTTTTCCTATCCAAGGAGGATAGTCTGATTTACACTATATTTTTCATTCGCGCATAGAGCTTATAAATCCCTCATACACTGAAAATTGTAACACATTTCAAATCCACAGTTGCAGATCTCTACGAATAAGGCATACACTGCCGAAACGTGTTAGTGTGATTTTTTGCGACTATGTAGCATGTGCTACTGTTTTTTTTTTTGTTTTTTTTTTTAAAGAGTTAAATAAATAAGGATGATTTTATAGCTATATCCCTGCCCTTGGATTGTGTGCGCTGTTGCCGGACAAAACACGGCCAGAAAGCGGACGTTATTTTCTTTTCTGATGCAGGACCGCGGTTTTTGTCATGTTTTGCGCAAAAACCGCGGTCGTTTCTCTTTTTTTTACAAAACCCAAACCTCTGTCCCCTGGTGAAGCCAGTTAGCTGGTGAAACATGTTGGGGAGGTCAGGCATGACATTTTAATTTGTGATTTTGTACCTCTTTCTACTGTGTTACCCGCTGCAGAGGGTCTCACAAGGAAACCTTATATGTTTCATGCCCATCAGATTAGGGATGACTGCCCAAGTAAGATGTTTTGGATTCCTTTTTGGAGTTAGCAAATCACTGTATATATAGGGTTTCCCTGCTAAAGTGGTGTTCCACCAGACTTGATAATAGAAAAAGGAGTTATTCCTTCACAGTTCGGGCATGTCCCCACGGCACGGGTTTTCGGCCGGTTTTTCAGCCGGTTTGCGGTTTTTCAGACCGCCTGAAAAAACGTCCGAAAATGAGTACAATTGTGCTTTATGGAAAACCCGTGCAGCAGTCCCCACTGCACGGGTTTCCCGCCCGGCGGTTTTGTCGCCGGCGGACCGGCGACAAAACATTGAACATGCACAATCTTCCGTCCGGTTTCCAGACAGAACATGTCATTCTCAATGGGAGGGGGGAGGCTGTTCACGCTCATCGCGGAGAAAAGCCGTCCCCCCCTGCGGCCGTGGGGACGGCGCAAAACCGGACAAATACCGGCCGGCAAACCGCCCAGTATTTGTCCACTGCCGTGTAAACGGCCCCTTAGAAAGGGACAAATTGAGAGGTTAGGAATCAGGTTTTTAAAATAGTGTGTATTGAGGTTAAGTGTTATATATATAATAAAAGTTAAGTTTTAGTGCTTTATAGATTGAGAACTGATAGAGTTTAAGTTTGCCTATGGCAAAATAGTAAATATGGTCTATGATCTTGTCCCTGACATCCTTAGAAAGCTCTTTCGTCTTGCCCATGTTGTAGAGGTTAGAGTCTGACTGATTAATGGAGTCTGTGGATAGGAGTCTTTTATAAAGGTGACTATTTAAGACAGCATCTGCAATGCAGGTAACGAGTTGATTAGGAGCGTCTAACTGGTCTGTAGGAGCCAGAACTCTTAATGGTTGGTAGCAGAATGCAAATAAATTTATAGAATTTGTACAATGTGATTTTCTGGATTTTATTTTGGATATTCTATCTCTCAATGTTAAAATTAACCTACCCTTAAATTTATAGACCGTTCATGTCTGTCAATGGGCAAATTTACGCAATCAGCAAAGGGATCAAATACTTATCTCCTTCACTGTATTGACTTTTAAGTTGGTTTGAATAAAGGTTACATTTTAGTGGTAGGGTTTGCATTTAACTTGGCAGTGACTTTTTGATGGTTTACTAAACCTGTGGAGAGAATTTTTCTTTTTTCTGTGCGTATTCCCATCTAACTGATTAAAGTTAAACATGTAGGCAAGGGCATATAAACTTTCTCGCCAAATACATTTCATCTGATTTTCATTTAAAAATACAGCATGTTATCTACCGTTTTTGCTTACAGATGCTTTCCTAGGTTACCGATTATCTCTCACTCTAGCAGATATGTCTTATCAGTAAGAGGAGGCTGGAGCACAGAGGTGGTCGATAACCAAGGAAACCATTTGTTAGCAAGCAGGAGAGATAACCTGCTGTATCTTTAAAATTAAGCAAAATCAATACAGAAATTTACTTAGCAATCATGTTTATTTACCTGTGCCTATCCCTTTAAGGGAGAGAGCAGTAATACAATTTCCATAGGTTCAAGTCCGTAGTCTACACAACCGGTTTGGAAGGTTAAAGGGGTTGTCTCACTATGTTTATTCATCTTACCTCAGTTCTGTTTCTTGGTTTCATTTTGAATTCAGGGGCGTGTTTACTGACTTCTACTAGGCTGCAGTAGAAGCCAGGTCTGTAGCTATAGCAACCAGTGCTGGCAGCCTATCAGGAGAGATCAAACAGGTCTGTAGCTACAGCGATCTGAGGAGCTGATGCAGCCCATACAAGAGGGGATATCCCAGAATAGGTAGGACACTGTTAATGGACACATATTGTAAAGTGACTTGTTTTTGCAAGACTATATTTACTATTTTGCCATAGGCAAACTTAAACTCTATCAGTTCTCAATCTATAAAACACTAAAACTTAACTTTTATTATGTATAACACTTAACCTCGATACACACCGATTTCTAACCTCTCAATTTGTCCCTTTCTAATTGTGAAGGAATAACTCCTTTTCTATTGTCAAGTCTGGTGGAACAACACCTATTATATCAGCAGGGAAACCCTATATATACACACAGTGATTTGCTAACTCAAAGGAATCCAAAACATCTTACTTGGGCAGTCATCCTTAATCTGATGGGCATGAAGCATATAAGGTTTCCTTGTGAGACCCTCTGCAGCGTTTAACACAGTACAAAGAGGTAGAAAGTCACAAATTAAAATGTCATGAATGACCTCCCCAACATGTTTCACCAGCTAAACTGGCTTCATCTTGTTTTTGCAAGATCTTTAATATAAAAAGCAATCCTTGTAGTGAGACAACCCCTTTAAGGACATATTGCAGATTGAATCTTAGCAACGCCACTGATCTCATATACCTTTATTACAGACAATTAAAAGGATTGTCTCACTACAGACATTGATGGCATATCATTAAGATAAGCCATCAATGTCTGATAGGTGCAGATCCCACAGGTGGGACCTGGATCTATCTCCTAAACGTGTAACCAAAAGCTCCCGTTCTGACTCTCCCCTAGACTTGAATGGGAGCTCCGAGTTTAACCAAGCAGCGATGCTCAGCTGTAAGTGGAAATCCCATCGTTTCTATGGGAGAGTCCCAGCCACCTCTCCATTCTGAACAGAGAGGTTTTTGGGGCACGTTTAGAAGATGGGTGTGGATCCCAGAGGTGGGTCCCATAGATATCAGACATTGATGGTATATGCTAGCGATATACCAACATTATCTGAAGTGGGACAACCCCTTTAAGCTTAAATATACCTAAAATACAGTATTATAACTACTGAAAGACTCCTGCCGCAACATAAAAGAAGAACAGAAAAGAACTTTACGCAGACCTAATGAATCAATCGCCGGACTAAAAGTCAGCTTCTCGCTGCTATTGTCCTACATCACTCTATACAACGCCGCAATTTGCTGGCATTATTTTGAAATCAATGCTGCATCCACAGTAGGATAATGGCTTCATATAAAATGCCAGGTTGTCTACAGGGCTATTACTGAGTCAATGGAGGCGAGCAGATTTCGGATGTACATTAAAGTTAATGGAGCCTTATGAATGAATGGTCAGCATCTCTCGACTGTAAAACAAGGCCCTCTGAAGAGTGGACACTCTCAGACATTGATTACCTGAAAGATCTGCTGTCCTGCAACTTTACAGCCCTCATATGACCCGACTGGTTCAATAAACTCAAAAATGTTTGCATAGAAGACACTGCACTAAAAATAAAACTGCAAGATCAATGAATTAAAAGGGAAAAATTGTGATCTGCCGCGGCCATGCTACATTATTTTTGCTTCACTTTTGTCCCCATTAACTGCTTTGACAGCTTAGGCCTTATGGACGGTGTAGGCCCACATGTATGATCGCCATTTCACGCTTCTTTGTCCCTATAAATTGTTTTCGACAGCCATAGGCTATGTTCACACGGCTTATTTGCGGAGCGTAATTACGCCCCACAATTTCCCCGTGGGGACGGGGGGGCGGGTAGAGCGGCGGGTCGGCCCTCCCCCCGGCCCCATAGACTTATTAAATGGCGCTGCAGTAAATGACCTGTCATTATCAACCCCCGGCGGATTCGCCGAGCGGGGAGAGGAGACGTAATCCCTATTTCCCTTTTTGAGAATGTGGTTTTCCATAAATGCGGGGGCGGTTTCCCTGAATTGCCCACTACGGCGCGAAATTAGGACTGAAATACGTCCCATTTTTAACCCGTGTAAAACATAGCGTTAGGCCCTTTTTGACTTGACAAATTATGACGCCATTCGGCTTCCAATTTCCATTTGACGAAAGGGCCGCACATATAAGCATTGGATCACTGATTTCAAGACGACAAGGCAAAAACCTTTGGGGGTGATTTCACACTGTTTTTTGCTACCTTGCAGGTTTCCATTGGGGTATTGGTGTAAAAAGATATCTCCACATATACCGCAAAGTAGCCACAGCCAACCGAAAGACATTAATAAACAAAAAAAGCCCTATTAGGCTTGTTTTTTTATTTATGTAGAGGGGCAGAGAAGCAGTAGACCTGATAGAAGTATGTACCCGCCAAATAAAAAAAGGCTAATATAGTCCAAAAAGGTTCTATTTAAACCAAAAGGGTCGGAACGGGGTAGTCACATTTTTTTTTTTTTTTCAGATAGTCCGATGGATAATTGCAGCATAGTGAAAAACAAAATGTGAAAGCCTCCCACCCCGTCTAGGGGGGTAATGTATTAGGTCATGTAAACTAGTCTTTAGGCATTTAGCAAGGTCTGTGAGGACCTTGCTAAATGAGTGCTAAAGGGCATTCCCAGCATAGCGTTTAATATCACTAAGACAGGGGTGTCAAACTGCGGCCCTCGAGCTGTTTTGAAACTACAACTCCCATCATGCCCAGGGTTATAGATTATACAAATGCATGATGGGAGTTGTAGTTTCCAAACAGCTGGAGGGCCGCAGTTTGACACCTGTGCACTAAGAGATGCCACCAAACGCTTAAAAGGTCCTGGATCTGCATCTATCTCTTGAACAGGCCTCCAAAAGTATGGGCTTGGCATGGAGAGCCAGAACAAAGAAAGCGAGAGACACAGACACATTGAGCCGAAACCTACATATAAAAAACAAAATTTCAGCTAATGCGGGTTAAGAAATCTTTTTGTAGCTGCAGTTCTCGAGATCAAGCCTCTCATCTAAGTATAGGAGGAATGTGGAAAACACCCGGAGCTCTATTAATTTGTACAAAAAAAAAAAAAAATCACACAAAGACATTTAAAGGGCTTTTGCCACGAAGTGCAATTGACGTGGGAAGTTTGTAAATTAAATAATAAACATTTTCATCATAATAAAAAATTCTGGACCGTTTTTGTTTTCGCTGCTCCTTTAGTGATCCATTGTTTACAGCTCGTCTCCAGGGGATACGACCAGGGCTGAGAGCTCCTCAGTCCTGGTCAGACATCACCTCTCCTCTCAGCAGCTACTGAGTGTTCAACCCAGGTGCTGTCATTCTACTCCCGTCCTCTGTACTCCTTAGTAATTAGTCAAACAGAGAAAATAAATGAAAAAAAGAAACCTCAATGAGGTTTGTGCATTGATAAAGAGAAGTAAAATCCACAGGTTTGGTTCCTGCTGGGATTTGAACCAAGGACCCTTGTGCCTGGAAGCAAAAGTTTTACCTCTGAGCTACAATGTAACTACTCACAGCTCTTTACATAAACAAACCTTTCTTTGACTACAGACAGAAAAGGCCTGGTGATGTCATCCTGCTGGGTCACATGTTTGGCAATTCAAACAAATCACACGCCCACTTTTTAGCACACAGAGCTGAATGCAGGTGGTATGAAATGAGATTGTGGCAAAACCCCTTTAAATGGCTGCTCCCACTATATTCTTTGATAGCATATCAATATATATGCCATCAAAGTCTTATAGGTGCGCGTCCAACCTCTGGCATCCACACCCATCTCTTGAACACGTCCCTGAGGTCCGGCTTAGAATGGAGGTCCGGTCACACCTGGGCGCAACTCTTTATTCTGCTCTATTGGAGTTCCTAGTACAACAGAACACACCTCTCCTCTGTATTCAGAACTCCAATAAAACAAAACGGAGAGTTATGCGCAAATCTAAGCGGACCTTTCGGGTGCCCGTTCCCAGAAACCTGTAGCACCTCATCTATAGTTTAGCTAAATGCTTCGGATTTCCCATCCTCATTTTGCGGTTCAAAAATCTGCATGTGTTACCAGGACTGTGGAGTCGGCAAGCCAAAGCCCCAACTCCGACTCCTCAATTTCCCAAACCTCCGACTCCTGACTCCCTCATACATGGCGTATGTTTAAAGCGATAACTTACTGTAGTAAAATGGTAACATCAGAGTGTTTATCACCTTATGATACAATAATCAAGCTATTTAGGTAGAACAGACACTGACAAGCAAAAGGGTAACAATGTTTTGATCTTTTGAACACTTGTGGGTAGAGTTGAAGAAAAAGCTGTATTTGTCTCCCAAGTCCAGTCTGCACCAACATTGGGAAGTTAGAAGAGACCTGGGATCAGTTTTTTAGCCAAGGACCTGCTTGAATCTGATCCCAGAGCCCAGAAGGATTCAGGCCGTATTGAAAACCAAAGGTGGATTTTGATTTTTAGGAGCAAAACAATAACAATGAAGTAACATGACAATCTGCAGAACTAAGCAGATACTAAATACTTGCAAGTCACTTTTATGTATAAGATAGGTAAGATGACTGTATATAAATTACAGTAGCCTCCTATGCAAAGCTGTAGTGGATGGAGAGATATGGAGCCTGAAAGTCACAAGTTCATTTTGCTTGTCAGTGTAAAATATATTTATTGGATATAATATTGCCTCCATCAGATCCTGCATAAATTACCTCAAATCTGATTTTATTATTTCCAGGCTAGAGAACGGCCTCTCTACACTAATTGGGTTGGGGGTAAAGCGGTTTCCCACAGGGGCAACATCTCTAACAATGTTCAGGGTATAAAGGAAATTGCCTCAGCCACAGTCAGTTTTGATGAATGGTTGAACTCTTCTACTTCTTTGAAAGCAGGTGAAAAATTTTGCTGAAATTTATTTGCCATGGGAGCGGATTCTTTTCCCCTGGGGGAACGCTTTGCCTGCTCCATGTCATCAATTACTCTCATGTGATAAGGCTGAAGATATGGGAGCAGTAGCACTGGCCGGACCCAATTCCTCTTGCTCTTTGCAATGCATCGAACTAACTGCACCAACTTATTATATATTTGGGGAGTCGATCCCTTTTATGACTCCTGCAAAATAGGATCCGACTCCACGACTCCGACTCCACAGCCCTGTGTGTTACAGTACCAGAAGCGTAGAAGATATTCTGACAAATCTTATCCGTACACTGCAGAAAACAAAATCTGACGCAATCTGTGTGGAAATTGACCTGCTGTGAGGAAGTCTGCAACATCTCATTTTATGTTGAAGAAACATTGCGACTTCAATGGGGAAGACAAAATCCGCAAAAACATTTGCAATCAAGTGTATTGCTGCAGATTTTGCTGCAGCCTCTCAGCAATAATCGCCAACTGCAAATTTAAAATTTGTATTACATAGGTGAATGTGATTATGTCTCTTATACATAACTGCGTATGGGTACCACTGTTCTGTTTGTTTTGGGGGTTTACTTTTTAATTATTTTTTGTTTTCTTTCTTTTGTTTCTTCATTCTTATTATTATGATGCCAAAGTATGTCTTTAGTGCTATTTTGTACTTTCATTGCTTAGTTTCTTTTCTTTTTTTGTACTAATGATGCCTTATATTATTTCTTTGTGTATCAAGTGGTATCTCATCTATTGGACAGTTATTGTATGTTTTTGTTATTGTAAAATTTAATAAAAATTATGTTTACAAAAAAAACCACAAAATTTGTTCATTTTAGTTTCCGCAATAAAATCCACAGATGTCAATCTGTATGACTTGTTGATATTTTCCTGCAGAATTGCTACTGATTTTTTTTATTTTATTTTATTTTTTTTAAAACCACAAATTCAGACGAAAAATCGGAAACCTTTTTGGTTGATAAGCCCTATAGTGTTCCGTTCCAATGACGGAAATGAACAAGTACTTCAGAATCTGCATACTTTCTGCACTGAAACCTCTGGAAAAGCATTCCACTACTTTTAATATCTGCAATAAAATGGGACAGGTTTTTCCTATTCAGATTTTGCAATCCGTAGTGAGGGAAAAAAAAATGTTGCTTTTCTGCATAGATTTTGCGTCTAGATTTAATAGAGGCAATCTGCATCCAAATCTGTGTGAAATCTGCTGCACAATATATCAAATTTGCTGCAAAAATACACTTGGATTTCTGACATGCATCAGCAGCAGATTTTTCTTTTCTGTGAACAGACCCGTAGTGTTCACCTGTACAGAATTTGTTTTCAACAACAACCTTTATATTGACTTTTAGAGGCCGTTTACACGGCAGTGGACAAATACCGTCTGGTTTGCCGGCCGGTATTTGTCCGGTTTTGCAACCGTCCCCACGGCCGCGGGGGGGGACGGCTTTTCTCCTCGATGAGCGGAGAACAGCCCTCCCCCTCCCATAGAGAAGCACAGATTCTGTCCGGAAACCGGGCGGAAGATTGTGCATGTTCAATGTTTTGTCACCGGTCCGCCGGCGACAAAACCGCCGGGCGGAAAACCCGTGCAGTGGGGACTGGTGCACAGGTTTTCCATAGGGCAATACACTACGTGGAAATCCCTAAAGAAGCATTTATGCTATCTATCATACATGAAAAAACTTTGAGACTCCCCGGTTTCACAATATTTTGATCAAAAAAATGTTTAAGCTGCCCACGACTTTCAACGTGATCTCAAAATTTGGGCAGGTCCTATGCTACTTTACCTCTCAGTCGAGCCAATCAGGCCTCCCACCGGGTCAACCGACCCCCCATTTTTTCAGGGGAAAAAATAAAAAACACCCAAAACCCGCAAGCTGCCCTTCTTATGACAGCCTGTGAGAGTGGGCGGGGACAGAAACCCAAAAAAAGGAAGCACCCTTCCTTCCCTTATAGGTTAAAATCAATGTACACCAAGTTTTAACGTATGTTTCTGCACCCAAAAACATTTCTGAAAAAACTTATGCAAACCTGGGTGCCACTGGCACAGGTTTTCCATAGAGCACAATTGTGCTCATTTTCGGCTGGTTTTTCAGGCGGTCTGAAAAACCGCAAACCGGCTGACAAACCGGCCGAAAACCCGTGCTGTGGGGACATGCCCTTACAACCCGTGAATGCAATGAGCATGCTCCCTTTTTTCAGACAGCTCCATTTCAGTCTATGAAGAGGGTCAGCACATGCTCGTCCTGCTCTCCTGCTGAGAATGGAGACTCAGGGCACCTTATAAACTGCAAATGTAGACACGAAATAGGGCTAATTAATAGGCTATAAAAGTTAAAGGGGGGGGGGTTGTCATGGGGGACGCTTTAAAAGAAACATATCACCATCTCCACTGTATCGGCAGCATGTCATAGAATAAAGCAGAGGGAGCCGAGCAGATTGATATATGGTGTTAGGTCACAAAATTCAGATTATCTTGTAATTTATTGACTGAAATTCCTGTTTCTTCTGGGCTTAGGAATCCTGTGGGTGGACTCACTCAATGAGCATGTACACCGAGATAGCTGTTAGTCACTGAGTGGCACCACCCTCTGGACTCCTAAACCGAGAAAAAAACAGGGACAAATAATATAAAGTTGTATGAACCTTTTTTACAAACCCTATATCTTCCCCTAAGCTCGGCTGCTCTAAAACCCTGATGCGCAGATCACATGCTTGGAAAATATGGAGTTTCCCTCGAAACAAAGGGGGTTTCTCGCTACAAAATCATTTTGTAATATGGGGCAGTAAAAAAAGACTTTTGCAACTGGTTGGAATCCAATCATTTAGTTAAAAATAGGGCTAATCTGTGCTTTTTAGCTATTTTTGCAGGGGTTGGGAGGGGAAACAACCCCTTTTTCTGTGTTTGGGCTGATGATGTCATTCACCTGTTGGACCGCCTCCAGAGGGGAAAACGCATCCTTGATTGGGCTCCTGCACTCGTCTTACCCCCTCTGACTAGAGAATGGCTTGTGTTATAATGGGGGCTGTCTCAGCTCTTATCTATGTATGGTCAAAAAGGAAATCGGACAATTACGGATATCTAACTGCTAGTTTCACTCTCCCCCCAATTTTAAAACATTTTACACTCTGTGCTCCCCCCAAAAACGGCCTTTTAAAAGTTGGGTTTCCCCCTTCTGATAACAGAGGGGGGAGGGGGGGGCCGGCCTTTTCACATTTGTTTATCATACAGGCGTGTGTATAAAATTTTCAAAATAAGAGGTACTGGTTACAAAGGGGCCCCCGTGAAGCCTGGGGGGCAGGTGCAGCTCTGCCCAAAGCATGCAGGAAGTTACAAACGATACCTCTCCCTGCGCTCTAACAAAGAAAAGTGATTCCAATCTTTAGGAGGGGGGCACCCCCCGGCAGGGGAAACACACCTATAGAGGAGAGAATCGCCCTGATTTGAAAAGATAAAACATCAATGTAGAAGCTTTAACGATAAAACCCCTTTTTCACTTCCTTCACTAGAGAAGTGTCACCAAATTATTTGAGAGAAGATAGATGCAGCATAAAAAAAAAAAAAAAAAAAAGTGCAATCTGTAGAAAATATAAATATTGAATTCCTCTTTCGTGACTGACAAGTCCCCTCCTCCTTTTGGGAAACCATATTCAAAGGATGTTTCCCACCATCCACTTTGATGGCATATTGATAGAATATGCCTCAAAATGTATGGGGCGAGACCTAGGTTTGGGGAAACCCCCTCTTTTTGGGAATGGAAATCAAAAGTCTCAGCTGAGAATGGGAACCCAATCACATTTGCACAGCCAAACACACCGCACCCCTAGACTTGGAACTTTCATTTAACAGAATGGAAAGTCATGTGCAAACACAACTGGCTACTTATTCTCAGTTCAACTTTCGAGGGTCCATGCCCGAGATGGCATATTCTATAGATATGCCATTAAAGTGCATGGTGGGAACACCCCTTTGAATAGTGACGTACACAAGTGAGGAGCTGGACTTGTCTCGGACAAGAGATAAATTCATAGTATGCAGAATAGTCCTTTTTTTTGTGCTGCCTCTGACTTCTCTCAAATAATTTGGTGCCACTGAGACCAGCTTTTCATTCGAAGGCAAACTTTTGTGGGGCCCATTCCCCAAAGGTGAGACCTGCACCTTTCACACTTTGATGGCATATTCTATTAATACGCAAACAACTTGCAAAGTGGGAACATCTCTTTAAGTTTAAAGATTTGAGGTCTGTTTTATGAATTTACTATATCATGTGCAAATAAACCTTTTTAAAGATGGTAGTCACAACTTTCCTACAGAAAAGTTTAATTCATTCATTACCAAAGACAATAACATTATTTCAGGCACAATTATGTTTTTTTGGGGCGAGATATATTGGTATTCCCAAGTACATATTTGGCGCGTGGGAACAACCCCTCCACACAAGCCCTGTTATGGAATTAGGATCTAAGGAAAGGAGATCACCTAGGGCATGTCCCCACTGCACGGGTTTTCCGCCCGGCGGTTTTGTCGCCGGCGGACCGGCGACAAAACATTGAACATGCACAATCTTCCGTCCGGTTTTGGACGGAACATGTGCATCTCAATGGGAGGGGGGAGGGCTGTTCCCGCTCCCTTTGCGGAGAAAAGCCGTCCCCCCCGCGGCCGTGGGGACGGCGCAAAACCGGACAAAACGACCGGCCAACCGCCGTATTTTTCCCTGGTGTAAAGGCCCCCTACACAGGACTTCCCTTTATGTGCCAAAAACGAGACCTGATCTGTAGGTATCCTTAAAGGGGGCAGATCTGCTGTGGATTTTGTCACGGATTTGGTGTCGATTTATCACACATTTTTCTATACAAGCTTTATTGGTAGAAGGCAAAAACTGCAGGAAAGGTATACCTGCACATTTTTCTGTAATTTTGCCTTTTCCCATTGAAACCATGGAGAAAAATCCACAAAAAAACCCACAATATAGCCGTGAGAAAATCTGCATCAAAATCCACCGCAGATCTGACCCGTGTGAATTTGGTTCCTGCACCAACACATATAGGCATTCAAAAATATATATTCAATGATACTCACCTCCCATGAGATTTATAAAATCCAGGCAGTCCAAATATATCCTGTCGGAGGCAATGCAGAAAGCCACATAGTTCATAGCTCTCTCATAAAGAGCTATGAATTACGCCCGTCTTCCTCGGCATACAATCCACGTGGATTGTACGGCGGGAGAAAGAAGCGACGTGTTACTTCTTCCCGGCGTTTACGCACCATGGATAATAGAAGTGAAGGGGGCTGGCCCCCCTACGCTTTAGAAGTACGCGCTAACCAGAAACATCCGCCGTATTCAGGCGCCTACAGTATGAGCCGCAATGTGCCATGTGAACATACCCTTAGGGTGTATTCATAACACGTTTTTGTCATCCCCAGAGGCATACTTTTGTGAAGTGCAAAAAAAAAAGGTACGCTTCAGGGGTGCATCCACACGGTAGGTTAAAATACCGGCTGGATTCTGCTGAAAAGAATCCGACCGGTAATTTGACATTGTGTACGTGGTTTTGGGTGGACGGTTCTACCCGCGGTTTGCGAATTCAAGCCGTCCCCCTTCACACTCACATGTTCTGCCCGAAAACCGGGCGGAAGAAATAACATGTTCTAAGTTTTTTGTTATGGTGGCGGTGTAAAAAAAACCATCCGGCAGAAAATCCGTGCTATGTGGACTGCTGTACAGAATTTCTATTTAAAACAATGTAAAAGGTTACCAGTCGGATTTACAGGTGATTTTCAAATTCGAAAACCGTCTGTAAATCCGACTAAAAAACCTGCCGTGGGGACAAGCCCTAAAATATTTGCAATTACATGAGTTTTTAAGCAACGTTCTCATTTCTCAAAACTGTCTGGCAGTAAGACCCTGCATTGCTCATAGTAACCAATCAGAGCTCAACTTTTATTTCTTACACTGCTGTGGGACAATGAAAGCCGAGCTCCGATTGGTTGCTACGAGACACTTTTCATACATAAGGCCATATGTTTTTCTCATATGTCAAGCATACCGGTATACAACACAAACATATGCCAAAAGGATGCAAGGATGCGTTTTTGACATATGTTGCCTGCATTGGGTTACTGCACATGACAACTCAGGTCCCATTCACATACCATTTTAAAGGGGTTTTCCGGGACTCTCTTTTCTTTTGTTATAGGGCTCACAACTGTATTATATTAAACTTTGTAATTTATACTTCTCATGTAGCTGTGCTATTGCGCAGAGCCAGACAAAGAGCCCGCACCTCCCTTCCCTTCTACCTCCTGCAAACCATCTAACGTTCATTTATCACATGGTCTCAGTTAACATTTTGGCATCACTCAGTGGGTGTTTGAAGTCAGGCTCAGCTCAGGAACACTCCCCTGCATTGGGTGTGACCCGAGGAGAAAACAATTTGGCTGCATTCACTCTTTCCTGCCTGTAGCTTGAAAGTGAATAGAAGAAATTACATTAGAGTAATTACTGTTTGTTAGTGTTTAAATCCTACTGGGAACAGAGGGCAGCAGTTCAGAGCTGGGGGGTCGTGAACATGATGACTGCAGCTCTGTACAAGTCACATAGTAATTCATTAGTCCTAGCTATCATCATTATCATGAAAGCAAGTACAGAGCTGGGAGGATTACACACTAATGTCACCACATAGAACCTAGCAGTGATAACTGTGGGGACACGAGGGGGGTAGTCCAAGATTGCGATGCAGTCTGGGACTGGTAGGAAAGAGATGCTAGAGAACTACAGACACTCTCACAAGCAGGAAGTGGATCGTAGATGAATAAGAAGGCAAAAAAAAAAAGAAACGTATGAAAATAGTGGAATCTCTTTCTTTTCAATATAAATGCTGTTTATAGTGTTATATGAAAACTCCCGGATATCCCCTTTAAAGACCAAAAACATACACAAACCACGTTCACCAGGCAAACGTAGGTGTAAATATGCAACTTTTAGCTACATTTTCCCCACTATGGTCCACGAGTCCATGGTGCTACATGTTACATACCTTTTTAGGCTATACAACCATAAACAAATGTAAAGTGAACAGGGCCTTGCACCTCGGAATTATTTTTCCTATTCAATCATATTCGTTCAGGAAACTATAAAATCATGATGTAAATGGGGCCTTACACCTTTGAATATGTTTTTTTCTATTCAAATGTTTCCGTTTACAAAACCCTAGTGTGAATGGGGCCTTACACCTCTGAACATGTTTTTTTCCTATTCAAAAGTATATGCTAATTGAAAACATTTAAAGACCAAAAACACACACACAGATATTGCATTTTTTCTTGTTTTGTTAGAGCCTACACTAAGTCTATGTACACACGGCGTTAAGTGGCGTGCATTTTTGAGCCCCGTAAATACCGTGCTTCACGCTTTGAAATTATGGACTTGCAAGCACGTAATTTCAATGGGTAAATGCTGCGCACTGTAGCGAGGCAGATATCTGCTTTGCACACATTTGTATTCTGCAGCGCGTAATACACCTGAATGAAGCGACACCACTTCTTTTTACAGGCATACGTTACGCAAAATCCGATCGCAAATTAACCGTCGTCTGAACCACAACGTTGATTCTATTTGTACATTCTTTTTACTCTATTTGCTGATCACAGTAAGGCTATGTTCACGAGGCTTAAATTGGGGCGTATTTCGCGGCGTACTGTGCTCAATACAGGGCGAAATACGTCCTAATAATTACGGTAATCCACAGTTCTCATAGAGAACTATGGATTACGTCTCCTCTCCCTGCTCGCACAATACGGCGTGGGGGGGAGATAAGTGACATGTCAATTATTCACGGCGTTTACGCGCCGCGAGTAATGCACGTCTATGGGGCCGGCGGACCACCACCGCCACCCCCCGCCCTGCGGGAGCTCCCGAACACACGCTGTAATTACACCCCACAATTGTGCCGTGTGAACTTAGCCTTACAAGCAGAAACACGGCCCACATATATGCGGTGTGATCATACCCTAAACATACAAGCACGTTTGCATCCATTTCTGTTTGCTTTTGTCAGAAAAAAAAAATGTATACTTTGGAGGTGGATCTGTGGTCGTCAGAGAGGAAGGTTTTAGTTCCCCCCTACTAATTGATGCAAAATACACATCCGTTAAAGGTTTACGTTCACATACGTTTTCCACTATTAAAAAACAAAAAAATAGTGTGGTAATATACGGTTTCTTTATCCTTAACAATAATAAAAAACCAACACCAAAAACCAGGCAAGTGTAAACATGCACGTTAGAGCTACATTTTCCCTACTGTGGGTGCATCGTGCTATATGTTTAAATTCCTTTTTAGGCTATCCAATCATATACAAACATAGAGTGAATGGGGCCTGACACCTTTGAATACAATTTTTTCCCTATTCAAACATATACGTTCAGGAAACAACACCATCATGTGAATGGGGCCTTATACCTTTCAAGATGTTTTTTTTTCTATTTAAACTCTACCAGTTGGAAAATGACAAAACCCTGGTGTGAATGGGGCCTTACACCTCTGAATACGCTTTTTTTTCTATTCAAACATTCAGGAAACAATAAAACCGTGACGTGAATGGGGCCTTATAACCCTGAATACGTGTTTCCTAATTAAATGCCTCCATTTAAGAAATGGCAAAAATCTAATGTGAATGGGGCCTTACAGCTCTGAATAGGTTTTTTTCCCCTCTTGAAATCTATACATTCAGAAAACAAAACCGTGATGTGAATGGGGTCTTATATACTCAAAAACATTTTTTTCCCTACTCAAACCTATCCGTTTTGGAAATGACACATTGTGAATGGGGCCTTATACCTTTGAATATGTGTTTTTTTTCTGTATTCAAACGTATGTGTGTGGGAAACAACAAACCTTGTTGTGAATGGGGCCTTATACCTCTGAATAAATTTTTTTTTCCTTATTTGAACATTTACGTTAACATAGTTTGTCAGGCCGAAAAAAAGACAAGATGTCCATCCAGTTCAGCCCATTTTGCTATAGTATTGATCCAGAGGAAGGCAAAAACCCCCCATGAGGTAGAAGCCAATTGTCCTCATGTTAGGGAAAAAATTCCTTCCCGACTCCAATCTGGCAATTGGAAAAATCCCTGGATCAACGACCCTTCTCCAGAATCCTGGTCATTATAACTTGTTATATTATTACATCTAGAAATATATCCAGACCCTTCTCCAGAATCCTGGTCACTACCTAACTTGTTATATTATTACATCTAGAAATGTATCCAGACCCTTCTCAGATCTGGTCACTATAACTTGTTTATATTATTACGCTCCAGAAATGCATCCAAGCCCTTCTTGAACTCTGTTAGTGAATTCACCCTGACAATTTTTTCTGGCAGAGAGTTCCACAGTCTCACCGCTCTAACAGTAAAGAATCCCTTTCTATGTTTATGTAGAAACTTTCTTTCCTCAAGACGTAGAGGACTCCCCCTTGTTCTAGATACAGTCCTGGGTATAAATAAATCTTTAGCGAGATCTCTATATTGACCTTTAATATATTTAAACATATTTATTATGCCCCCCCGAAGCCGTCTTTTCTCTAAACAATAAAACTGTGCTGTGAATGGGGCCTTATAACCCTGAATATCTGTTTTCTAATCAAATGTCTCCATTTAGGAAATGGCAAAAATGTAATGTGAATGGGGCCTTACAGCTCTGAATAGGTTTTTTTTTTTTTCCTCTTGAAATCTATACAAAAACAACAAAACCGTGATGTGAATGGGGCCTTATACCTCTGAATATGTGTTTTTCTCTATTCAAATGTACATGTTCGGGAAACAACAAACCTTGATGTGAATGGGGCTTTATACTTCTGAATAAATTTATTTTCCTTAATCGAACATTTACATTAACAACAAAACCGTGATATGAATGGGGTCTTATATCCTCAAAAACATTTTTTCCCCTAGTCAAACGTATCCGTTTTGGAAATGACACATTGTGAATGGGGCCTTATACCTTTGGATATCTGTTTTTCTCTATTCAAATGTACATGTTCGGGAAACAACAAACCTTGATGTGAATGGGGCTTTATATCTCTGAATAATTCTTTCTTCCTTATTTGAACATATATGTTAACAACAAACCTTGATGTGAATGGGGCTTTATACTTCTGAATAAATTTTTTTTTGCTTATTCGTACATTTACGCAACAAAACCGTGATGTGAACACGGCCTTATTCTGCGAGAACTCCTCCTGGCCCAGATTAATTATTGCATTAGACACTAGAGCCCGGCATGTCTGAGCAGCCCATTATATCACTGACAGTATAATTGTGAATAAGCGGGGCAATGTGTCAAGACAGCAACCCCGACAGCAGCGAGACTTCCAGAGCGTGGGAATATTCTTGACTTCTGTACACATGGTGTTGTTTGAGGTTAGCCGCCGTGTGCGCTTTCCCGGCCACCCTTTATTAGAGAAGCATCATAAACGGGGGGTTACTGACCATTTCTTCGTGCACGCCACCATCAGCTCCTGATACGATGCCACAAACTGGAACTTGGAAGCATGTTTGCCCACACGCTGCAGCCGCTTCCACACTGAAGCCATGATCCAGCTGGGGAGGGGAAAGCACTCTCGTCTCTGGTAATCCAAGTAGCTTTTACAAGGTGGTCTGCATGGGGGGGCAGAGGCGGCCAAACAGGGGCTGTGGTCCAGCAGCGCTCAGCAGATCCCACTGTAGACGGCAGGCAGCCAGCTCAGGAGACTCCTGCATGGCTGATGGAAAGGAAGTCCCCAGTGCATGGAAAGTCAACCCTCCTCCCAGGCGAAATGACGTGGACTCTGTAGAGCTAGACTGCTAAAGACAAAGGAGGAAGAAGGGAAACAGAGCTGTTAATATTTGACATCATGCAGCAATTTACTCCTCTACAAGTCCGGCATGATCAATAACAAAGGGACGCACGGTCCGGAGAACACCCCCCCCCCCCAATCAGATCAATTGCATCAGGACTCATCAGCACACCTTCCAGGACGGCAATGATACCACTGCCGGAGAGATCCACCTCCAACATTAGGGAAGGGGACAGGCTGCACCCACAAGCCTCAAACCCATCATTTGGATGATGACCATAATTACAACACTGTGCAATTAACCTCCCCGACCTCATGACAGCGGTTGGCAGGATCTATGGGAGTCTGCCCGCTGCCACCCAAAAAACCCGATGGGTCCTAAGGTGGTCGGATCTCTGACCACAAAATTAAGACCTCCAAAAAACGGAGCCATCGCGCCTTGGAAACCGCCGTCACCGCGTTGGTGATACATAACTGACCATTGGCACTGCCAATTATATGACTCCTAAAAGTATTGGCTAACTGTGGGCATCTGTGGCAGCAGCCTGATGGGGGTTGTAGTAGCGGCGGTGGGTCATTGACTTTATCAGACTTTAGAGTCATGGGCAGCTTGAGAGGAGTCCCCTTACTCACTGCCCCCACCGCCTGTCACTACAAGCTGTCATCTGCTGCCGCTCACTAGTAACCCTTGCCTGGCACACACTGCCATGTACAAGATGGGCACAGAAGAGGGACAGAGCCCTGCAGCAGAGGGCTGCGATCACAGTGCAGAATAATAACATGCAATCAGCTTACCTCCTCCTGCTGCTGCTCCTGCCCACTAGGGCATTTTAATCCCTCAACCCTGATGGTTAGTGTGGATCACCCATGCCAATGTGCCCACCAGCCTGGACCCACTCCCGAGCAGCCCTTCTCCTCCAGGCCAGGAATAATTGGTATGCAGACAGAAAGGTGCAACCCCCCCGCCGGCCCTAGACTCCAGCACAAGCCTCCGTGCGAAAACCCTCCCTGCAAGCTAGAGCCCGCTCCACCGCCGCCACTGCTGCTGCTTTCCACATTGGGCACCCAGAGGCATGGATACTGAGCAGCGATTGGCGCGCTGTCCTGTCACTCAACCTGCTAACCAATAGTGGCTCAGTACTCATAGGGCGGGGCTTGCCAGCGCTTTAAATGGCTATGCTTAGAAAAAAAAAACCGACAGGCACTGAAGTCCCGCCTTCCACGAGAAGCGATGTGATTGGTCGAAGGCTTGAACTGACAGAACGTTGTTTATGGTATAGAGAGCGCTGATTGGAGGTTTGCCGTGTCACTCATAAAATCTTATACTTGGCTGAGATTAACCGCTAGTGAGCGGCTCGCGCTATTGACTAAAGCCGGGAAGGCTTCCTGTGCTCTGTATGTTACGTATCACGTCTGAGAACTGATACATAGGCTGGTGAAAGCCTGCAGAGCCAGGCAAGCAAACTGTGGCTCTCACAGAATATATGAATATACATACACGGTATACAGAAGGATGGTGGTAGTAGTCCCACAATGAAAACAGAGGAAATTCTATCATTGGTCACTTCCTCCAGATATAAGGGAAATAAACAGGATATTAAATCATTGTGTCCACAAAATCATGTTCATAAAATTAAAAATACACAGTCCAGTCACATTATGATCACTTCTTACTTTCAACAATGGGAGCTCATGAAGGAAGGTCACGTGTGGTGAGCTGGCTTGGCAGGTATATAAGTTAGGCTGTCTGCGCACATATCCCTTGCTGCTGTCCAGGGTAAAAGGGACGATTTATCTGAGATGAAAAAAGGGATGATTATTGGCAGCAGCATTTCTGAAACTGTGCAGTTTGTAAGCTGTTCATGCGCTGCTGTGGTGAAGGTGGAGCAGCTCTATGCCAAAATGACCCAGGGGCTACAATCTGTGTCTCTAAAAAACGGATCAGACCTGCACCTAACTGAGCATTTGTAGGACCATCTTGATCGGCGTGTTGGCTCTATGGATCCCCCCACACACCCTCCAGCAGCTGTGGGGTGCAGTCAGCCAGATACCTGTGGCAACCTCACCAGGACCTTACTGAGTCGCTCTCAATCTAGCTGCTGTCCATGCTGCACATGACAGTTAGGGTATGTTCACACAGGGTAATTGTGGCGTGCATTTCGCTGTGTATTTGGGCACAAAATTTGTGCCACAATTATGGTAAGTCATAGCTCTCATAGAGAACTATAAGTTACGCCTCGTCTCCCCTGCCGTACAATACAATCGTATTGTACACCGGGGGAGAGAAGTGAGTGACGTCAATTGTTCGCAGCGCTTACGCGCAGCTGACAATGCTTTTGAATACCCCTCCCCTGTGCTTTAGAGGTACGCACTGATCTGAATATGAGCTACTGGTCATAATAATAGGCCTCAAACGTGTATTATTATGTAATATAATGTGTTATTATATATTATATATATATATATATATATTAAAATAAAAAAATAATTCATAGCATATAAGGCTATGTCTGCACTGCACAAAAAAGCGTTTTAGAGTTCTAAAATCGCCGAAAATACGATAATTCAGGCAGCCCATAAACTTAAATAGTGAGTGCCCAAGTGCAGGGAGTGACAGAAATGTGTGTGACATCATTGCTGGAGGTCAGAGACCAAGAGGGAGTGAGGGAAGTGTTGCCGTTGGGATCAGTAAGCTAAGTATTGTGGGTTTTTTTTTACAAAAAGACCAAGTGAGCACAAGAAAAAGACCTCTCCTTCAATCCTCTGTTGCCCCTTCAGAAGAGAGGGAGAGGATCAGATGATGCTACCAGATGTGCCACCCACAAGAGGCACCCATTTAACCTATACATCCTGGTGTGTACATTGAAAAGAAACCTGATGTGACCCTAGCCCTATAAAGTACATTAAAATCACAGGCATTTTTCAAGAACCGCATGTTTTTTCTTTTCTTTTTTGCAAACATAATTTTTATTAAATTTTCAATAACAAAAACATACAACAACTGTCCAATAGATGAGATACCACTTGATACACAAAGAAATAACATAAGGCATCATTAGTACAAATAAGAAAAGTACTAAGCAATGAAAGTAAAAAATAGCATTAATGACATACTTTGGCATCATAATAATCAGGAGGAACCAAAAGACGGCTCCATCTTCACTAAAGAAAGAAAAGAAAAAATAATTAAAAGGTAACACCCCCCCTCCCAAAAAAAAAACAAAACAACACAGAACAGTGGTACCCATACGCAGTTATGTATAAGAGACATAATCACATTCATCTATGTAATCAAGTAAGGTCTGGGATAGAAGGTGAAAACAAAAATCTGTGCTGATACAATGCTGTGGATCGCCAACGGCCCGTCCCCTAAAGCCCGAGGGGAGAGAAATAGATAGAGGACAAATTGACCCCCCAAACTCTGACGCACAGTTACCCAGGGAGTATCCGGGGCCCATGGTGTCAGGATATGGCTGAGGTAGAGCTCCCATGTTTTTGGGGTACAGACATCCAAAGCCCCAGAGTGCCCACTAGTCGAGTGGAGAGATACCAGGAGGTGTAATAAAAAAGGCTTGCATGTTTCTCCTTGATCCCCTGGGGGGTGTTAAAAGTTCCCTATGAACTCCTGCCATTTCTTGAAAAATTTAGAGCATTGGGTTTCCTTAGTCCTGAAAATGTCAATTTCTGTCCATTTCGAGATGATGTTTTACCACCTGGACCCACTTCCTGCAAGTTGGGACAGTTGGTTCAACCATTTGGCCAGGAGGCTTCTTTTAGCCGCTAATAAAAATATGTGCAGAATTGGGTGGTTCCTAAAATGTTGTGGTAAATTATGGAACAGTAGCTGTGTTGGCTCTAAAGTTAAATGACCCCAAGCTTAAGATTCAGGTTTTTGTATGACTGTCTCCCAAAGAACTTCATGGTTTCCACACGGGGTCCATATACTATGGAAAAATCTGTGCGGGGGGTGCCACATTAGGGCAGGACGTCCAAGGGTCTGGACAAGCTGGATGGGGGGGAATATTAAGCCCGTAAATTGCAGATTGGGAAATCTAAAGAATGTGTCCTCCATTCTCTTTAAAACTATATATTTATGGATCTTCAGCCATCCCTGGAGAATTGTAGTAGAGATCTCCTGGTTGGGTAGACCTTTTCCCACTTAGCAAAAACCCTCCCAAGGCCCCTCGTCTTCTGAAACCCCTATGAAGACCAGCATATAGCGCTGATAGAGAGTGGTCTGTTGAAGAAAGTAGGGCCAATGACATTATCGAAAGCATTCAACTTAAAATGCGACAGCTTCATGTCCTTATTCTATAAAAACTCACTATTTGGGAGTAAGCCAAAAAAATGCGGATGGTGGAAAGGAATATTTTGAGATGATTCTGAGAGGAGTAAATTCCGTTGGTGGGAAGGGTTGAATAAGCGGGGAAAATTAGTTAAATCCCCTTACTCCTCCAGACTTTAAATTGGGGGTTATCAAGACCAGGTTTGATTCGGGGGTGTCCAGAGATAGAAGGTATTACTGGTCTGGTAGGGTGAGAGAACAGGGTTCTACAGGCCTTTCCCAGGTTTCCAATGTGTCCCTCGCAATGAGGCTATGTTTTGCCACCTTAGGAAGAGCAGAATATTTGGTATGAAGAAGGCCTGGAAGCGTCCATGGGTAAAACCAGTGCCGTTAGTAGAGAGATTGGAAATCTGGAAGACTGTTTAACCCAATCCGATCCGTTCGCGGAGGTGGCTTGATTTTACAACCTCGACGGGGGGTTTTTTTATTGAATAGGAAAGAGTGAAAAGCGGTATAAAGTTGGCGGACATTTTTTGGGTTAGCAATTTTTGGGGGGTTGTTTGTAAAAAAATATAGTATTTTTGGGGGAAAGTCGTCTCTTGAGAAGATGAGCCTTAGCGAGTTAGGGGAGCGGAAGATGCATCCTCGTTCTGTTCCTTACCCAATTTTGGGAACAGAGGGGGGTAAATGAGGTGTAAAAAGGACTCAGGGGACTTACGATTTTATTCCAGATATTTACGGGGGCACCCCCCGGGTTTAGGTAATTTGAAGTTGTGAAAAAGGTGAATGAGCAGGGGGGAGATCCAAAATTCTGACTTAGAAACATTAACTTGGCCCCGGGGGGAAAAGGCCAAAATCATTTTAAAAAAATTTGCTTCGGCCTACCGTGGGGGGTGTTTTTTTTTTTATTTTTTTTTGGCCTTGTTCCCGGGCGTGTCTTCGGGGGGGGTTTCTTACATAAGTCAAACGAGTACAGTGATAAGGGTATGACAATTGGCACGACAGAGGGGAGGGACCCCGCGAGGGGTTTTCAATCTACAAGGAGGGGGGAAAGAGACAGGGGTGAGGGGAGAAAGTCTTGGGGAGGAAGTAGTGACAAGTTTAGTGAAGGTTTTTGGCAAGCCCGAAAAATGGGTTTTTTAGGTTGCTTTGAAGCTGGTGAAAGTGGAGGAGGGGTCTGATGTGTTGGGGCAGTGAGTTCCAAGAGTGGGGTGAAGCACGGAGAAGTCTTGGAGACGGTTGTGTGAGGAGTGATAGAGGAAGAGCAGAGGAGAAGGTCCTGTGAGGAGGGGAGTGGCTTGTTTGGGGGAAGATATTTGGAAATTAGGGCAGAGATGTATGGAGGGGAGATCATGGAAAGCCTTTTTAGGTATGGTTAAATAGCTTGAAAAGAATTCGCGGGCAATGGGAAGCCCCGTGAAGGGATGGCAGAGGGGGAGAGAGAGTGTAGCGAGGAGAGAGGTGGATAGGGGGCAAGCAAGAGTTAAAGATGGATGGAGGGGGAAACGAGGGGTCTAGCTGGGAGGCCCCTGAGAAGGATGTTGCAGTAGTCTAGGCGGGGATGACAGGGCAATTTGGGCCAGAAATTTTTGTAGTGTCATAGCCGAGGATATGAGGGGATGCGAGAGAAATAAAATCAGAAGATCATCAGCAAATAAGGAGCCTTAATATTGGTGACCGTATTAATGCCCAGTAGTTTTGGCATGAGCGGCCGGGCTTAGAGGGGCTTATGGCCAAATTAAACCCGTAGTGGGTAATCGGCATCCGGGGTGCTCTCCCCAATTGAATGGCCCTAGAAGATACCGGGGTATAGATTGGGGGGGGTTTTCTTTTTCAAATGCGGAGTGATTTTGTATTGAAGGGGATGTATTGTTCATCAGTTCACGTCTTCATTGTTTTTCAGTTCTCAGCTCTCAAATCAGGGTGTTCTTCCCCTCCAGCTAGGTGTTTCTTAACTGAGGGGGATGAATCTCCCCCCCGTTCATGTTCATGTCGTCCCGGTCAGTGGCTCTCCCCCCCTCTGTCTGAGTTCCACATGTCACTTTGTTGTTCCTCTCCCTATGAGTCTTATTTTGTAAGAGCTGTTTGTTTTTCATTTGCACACCCTGCATTCAGTTAGACAGTCTTCTATGAACTCAGAGCACTGATCTCTTCTCCGCTCACTGCTGGAGGTTTGTTAAAATTGAATCCAGTCTTCTATGAACTCATATAAAGAGCAGCACAGATCTGTCTGCCTTTTATGTTTACACGCAGGAGCATTAGGCACCGAGCACAATTCTGTTGTTTTCTGATTGTAGAACAGCGAGTGGGGACTGGAGCTGCTGGCTGTGCAGAGTGAAATGTTGCGGGCCCCTTATTCTGAGTGAGAGAGGCAGGAATGCCCATTCCCGTGAATACGACCAGGGGCCAGACAGAATGTAAATTAGTAGAGCAGTCAGTCATTGAAACGAAAGGAGGTGGAATCAGACAGGCACTGGGGAACAGTGTTTACAGAAACCAAAGATAAGGCAGACAGTGAAAACAAGACAGCTTTGCTAATGACATCCAATTGCAAAGTTGCTTGTTTTCACTGTCCCCTTCTTCTGAAGACCATTTAACGTAATGATAAAACCCCTTTAACTCTATTGTGGAACACCAGTGAAATATGACTTAATTAAGAATCGCATGTGTGTTTTTTTCATATCTTGCATCTTTGATACAAATGAAAAATGCAAAAATCCCAGCCTAAGGGGATATTCACATGGCGTTTTGAATACGTTTTATGGATCCAAGAAACGT
Source organism: Phyllomedusa bahiana (assembly GCA_025379985.1). NCBI lineage: Eukaryota > Metazoa > Chordata > Amphibia > Anura > Hylidae > Phyllomedusa > Phyllomedusa bahiana. The sequence goes on along the minus strand of JAODAL010003385.1, from coordinate 93,813 downwards.
AGTCAAAAGCACTGCGTAAAACGCATCCAACACACACCCAAAGTGTGCATGTAAACACGCATCGGCAATCAGACGTCTGAACACAATGTAAAATCACACTGTACACTGTTAGGCTATGTTCACACGGCTTATTTCGGGGTGTTTTTACGGACGTATTTACATCCGCAAATACGTCCCGAAATATGTATCAAATACATGTCACAAAGTGTGGCGCGTATTTCGCGTGTAAATACATTCCCATTCTTTACTATGGGGATTTATGTTGCGAAATACGCCTCAATAAGTGACAGGGGACTTAATTTTACGATTGTATTTACGGACGTATTTACATCCGCAAATACGTCCCGAAATATGTATCAAATACATGTCACAAAGTGTGGCGCGTATTTCGCGTCGTAAATACATTCCCCATTCTTTACTATGGGGATTTATGTTGCGAAATTACGCCTCAATAAGTGAAGGGGACTTAATTTTACGATTGTATTTACGGACGTATTTACGCCCGCAAATACGTCGCAAAAATACCCCTCGTTTTGACGACGAGGCGTATTTTTACATTGGAATCCAATGTAATCTAACTGTTCATTATTTGAAACATTTTTTCGGGACGTATTTGCGGACGTAAATACGTCCGTAAATACGCCCCGAAATAAGCCGTGTGAACATAGCCTAAGATGCGTGTTTGGGTCCATACCTTAAGGGTATGTTCACACGGTTTATCCACGGCATAATTGCGGGGACGGATTTCACCCGCCGGCCCCATAGACATTCATTATCCACGGCACGTATCCCACCGTGAATAATTGACATGTCACTTTCTCCCCGCTCGCTGTATTGTCCGAGCGGGGAGAGGAGACGTAATCCATAGTTCTCTATGAGAACTGTGGTTTAAACCGTTAATGACTGGGACGGATTTCAGCTGTAATTCGCGCAGTACGGCGCGAACTACGGGCTGAAATCTGTCCCAAAATAAGCCGTGTGAACATTGCCTAAGTGTGACACATTTTCTGTGATTTTAAGCAAATTTGATCGAATTTTTTGTGACTTGTTGGCATATCTGAGAGGACAGATACGTGTTACACATAGGAATGCCAGTGTAATAAAGTGCAAGAGTTCAATGTCCTATTTCTTTTTAATGATAACATTGATGCCAGTGTCAGTCCTAACAAATAGACTGATAATATAGTGTCTCAGAGGGCAACCGTTACCACACACAGTAAGTATGTGTTGTGATTTTTCATGCATGTTTATTGCCTCTGTGAAAAATAAGAAACTTTCTGATCCTGCATCTGAAGCTACATCATGACTTATTAACAATTTTCCATTTGTTCCTAGAGCTGAAGTGTCGCATTACTTGCTATTTAACCTGTCTGCTTTTCCAGCAGTCTAGTTACCATAACACAGTATTGATGGTCATAGTAAACAGAAATCTTAGGAACTACATTATGCCAAGAAGCCTAAATTCAGTATTTAACATGGGGAAAAAATGGGGAAAAATACTGTTCAATTGTAGTTTGTATAGTCTTAAAAAGGACAACCATAAAAAGCTTAGAAACTTAAAGGAGTTGTCTCACTACAGGCTTTCAGCCTACTTCAAAAATCCTATGCTGCCAGACACACTGAATTGAGGGACGTGCTTCTTGTCTGCCTCTTCTCCACCCTCTTCCCCCCTCCCCTCAGCACACAGACAGCTCTCCTCCTCTGATTGCAGTAACTTCTATAACGCAGGGAGGGGGAAGGGTTTACCCGTCAGGGTTAACCCTGTGTGTGCCTGCCTAGATCTGTGCTCACTGCTGGATTTAGCTGCATGTCAGCTCCCCAGAGTCAGGGAGACGCAGGGAGAGAGCTGATCTATGAGTGTGGAGGGTCTGTGAAGCTGTTTTTGCTTTAATAAGGCGGGGGGATGCAAGTTTCCTATTCCCCCCGCTTTGCTACAAATCTCCGGAATCTCAAGCAACGACAAACAAACCCCGTCGAACAGACACAGGTCAGCTGTGAAGTGAGTTACTATAATCAGATGTGTCACTAATACAGCAGAGCATGAAAACCCTTTTTAAAGCCCCGATTGTTCTATTGTATAGTCAAAGCTCCACAGAACTCTGATTATAGTAACCCTTCATGTGTACATTTGACCCCAAGATTAGCCCCTCTCTGCTCTCCTCAATTGTGAGAGAGCAGGAGGGAGCAGGCACACCGGGGTTAAAAAGTTAACAAGACACAGAACCCGGCCCCCCCCCCCTCCATACGAGCATACTGTGCAGGAGGGGCTTGTGCTCAGCCCCGTATTAGAAAAAAGATGAGTCCCGCACTGACAGCCAGTGAGTTAAAAGATCCAGGTCGGCTGTATAGTGATTTGAGGAGTGAGCACTCCTACCGGGTAACTAAAATTCAGTAGGACTTTGTAAAGAAACATATTGCAAGCTGTTGTTTTTTAAGATCTTTTAAATTTAAAACCCCAAACATTAGCAAGACAACCCCTTTTAAAGCAGTGTCCCCTACCGGATTGCTTTTTATGTTTTTGATTCCAAAAACAAGTCACTTTGCAATATGTGTCCTTAAAAAGTGTCCTACTATTCTAGTTTCCCCTTCTTGTATGGGTTGCATCGCTTCTCAGGCGCTTAGCTACAGACGTTAAACCCTTCCTGATAGGCTCCCAGTGCGGTGTTTTAGTTAAAACCCCTGTGTCCTCAGAGTCATCACTGGGGCCCCGTAGAAACTAGAAAAACACCCCCCTTTGAATTAAAAAATAAAACTGAGAAATAGGCTGGTTGAGATAAATAAATGGAGTGCGTACCCCTTTAAAGGGACCGTCAGGGGGTTTTGCTGCCCTATTGAGTGCAGGGTCTAATTGGGGATTTAAAAATTTGATCTGTGATGCATAGGTTTGGAGCAGGATTTCTAAATAAAAAGCAGAGTACATTCTGACCGGACTCTTTAAGTGCTTTGGGCCCTGCAAACCCCCCTTCATACAGTGATTTTTAAATTTTTCCCCTGCATGGGTGTGAACAGGCGAACCTTAATCACTGTTGAGGGGGATGCAGGGCTTCATTTTCACTTTTAAAAATTTTACCTTTTTTTTTAGAAAACAAAATCAATAAACCATATCCACAGAGCTAGATTCACTCCTCTATCATTAAAACCCTAATTTTTCAAGAGTAGCTTCTCTTCCCTCATATAACCCTTTATCACAGAGCTCAGTTCCCCTTTCTATATATAACCCTATATATCCAGCTCAGCTTTTCTTCCCTAATAACCCTATATATCCGAGCTAGCTTTTCCCCTTTTATCATTTAACCCCCCATTATCACGGCTCGTTCTTCCTTGTCCTATAACCCCATATATCCGGCTCAGCTTCTTTCCTCTATCATAAACCCTTATATCACAGGTTCAGTCCTCTCCGCTATGATATAAACCCCTAGTGGCAACTTTTGAAAAAAGGAAAAAAACAGGAGTTGAAGAGGGCAAAAAAATTTTTCATGGGCACACCCATTTTTTGTGTGCCCCGCCCTTCAAAAAGCCCCAAACCCCCCTCTGCCCCTGCATATTTGGGTTTGGGGAAAAAAGCCGGTGTGCCCCTTTTGCCCCGGGATAGCCCCCCCTAAACAAGGTTGTGCCCCTTTCGGCAGGTAGTGCCCCCCTTTTGCCAAATAGATCCCCCTTTGTCAAATAGATGCCCCCTTTGTTAGCAGGTGAGCCCCCCTTTTTTGCCAAGGGGTTTTGCCCTTTAGTAGTAGTAGTTGCCCCCCTTTTTTTTGCCCGGTAGTTGCCCCTTTAGTAGTCGGTGTTTTCCCCCTTTTTGTAGTGGTAGTTGCCCCTTTTGTGCCAGGTAGTTTCCCATTTAGTAGTGGGAGTTGCCCCCTTTAGTAGCCAGGTAGTTGCCCCCCTTTGTGTCAGGTGTTGCCCCCTTTGTAGCCCGGTTGTTGCCCCGTTTAGTAGAAGGTAGTTGCCCCCTTTAGTAGCAGCTAGCTGCCCCCTTTGTAGCCCGGTATTGCCCCCTTTAGTAGCCAGGTATTTCCCCCCTTTGTAGCTAGGTAGTTGTCCCTTTGTAGTCAGTTTGCCCCCTTTAGTACCCGGTTTGTTGCCCCCCTATAGCTAATAAAAATAAAATAATAAAAAATCACTTACCTCACCACCCTCCTGCACCCTCCGGACATTTTCCCGGCTGACCGACCTAGAGTCGCAGGGGGAGTGAGTGCAGCCGCGCGTCACACCCCTGCGACGCTGATCTGTATGTACAGCGCACACCGGGAGGAGAACGATCCCTCCTGCCTCCTCCCTGCACAGTGAGACGCGCCGGGTGGGTGAGCGGCCGCTGCGGCCGCTTCACCCGCCTGTAGGAGCGGCCCGGCGGCGCCAGAGTAGCGCATTTGTGCTACTCTTGCGCCGCGGTTAATTTAAAGAACCCCCTGCCTGCTGGCGGCGGGGAGGAATGCCAACTCCCCGGGAGGGCGGGGGGGACCCCAATTAGCGGGACCCCTCCGCCAAAAGCGGTAGAGTTGGCATGTATGTATAACCCTATATATCACAGAGCTCAGCTCCTCTCCCTCTATCATATAACTGTTATATCACGAGCTCGCTCCTCTCCTTTTATCATATAACCGTATTTTATCACAGAGCTCAGCTTCTCTCCTTATCATATAACCCTATATATCACAGAGCTCAGCTTCTCTCCTCTATCATAAAACCTTATATCACAGAGCTCAGCTTCTCTCCCTCTATCATATAATCCTAATATCACAGAGCTCGCCCCCTCTCCCTCTATCATATAACCGTTATATATCACAGAGTTTTCAGCTTCTCTCCCTCTATCATAAACCCCTATATATCACAGAGCTCAGTTTTCTCCTCTATCATATAACCCTATATATCACAGAGCTCAGCTTCTCTCCCTCTATCATATAATCCTATATATCACAGAGCTCAGCTCCTCCCCTCTATCATATATCCCTATATATCACAGAGCTCAGCTTCTCTCCTCTATCATATAACCCTATATGCCACAGAGCTCCGCTGCTCTCCCTCTATCACATCCTGCTGTCAGACAGGGCGATATATGCCATCTGACAGATTCCCTTTAATAAATTTATTTGATCATAAAAAAGATAACATTGCGACAGTGCTTACAAGATTTTATCGCCTCTTAGAGCACACTAGTGTCTCAGGTTATTGACCACCTTTCCCCTCCTCTCCCTGCTCTCTCTTATCTCTCTCACTTAAGCTGCCTTAGTCATCGTTAAAAGTGAGTCACCCCGTCCATTTTTACTCTACCACAACTTTGTTTATTTAACAAAATAAAAGCTTTTAAATTTTAGAGCCTGTCCCTTTATAGTACATTCATAAATTTTTTGATCCGTCATGAAACAAAAAACCGCTATGAACGCAAACTCTGGTAACCCTTGATATAACCCCCCAAGCCGACAGGAATGTAAGTTTAAGTGGTGTGGCCCCATGAAACTCCTAGTGAGAAAACCCCTTTAAAACGTGACGTCTAGGTCCCTTAAAGGGTTGTTCATTACGAGCTTTCAGCTGCAGTGCCCCTGGTAAGTTGAACTGAGGGGCGTGCTTCTTGGTCTGTCTGTTCTTTTCCCCTTTTCCCCCTCCCATCACAAAAAGGCAGTACTAATTTTTTAAACAGGGGGGAGGGGGTTTGCTTCAGAGTTCACCCTTGGGGCCCTGCCTAGGTCTGTTGAGGAGGGGGTGTCTAGGATGTAAAGGAAAATAGGGAAGCGTGGTAATAGAGCAAGGGGATAGTTTTCCCAATCCCCTGTTTGCTTAAAAAGTCTCCCACACTCCAGCAACAAAAAGGGGCTTGTTACTAACTCGGGATGTGTCCCTATACAGGAGAACATAAAGTACACATGCCGATTTTGTATATATTAGTTTAGTCACAGTTCCCAAAAACTATCATATTTTAGTAAAAGAAGGGGCCTGCTGTCAATTATTGTGTAAGGCAGGGGGGAACAGGGGCACACAGGGGTTTAAACCACCCGGGCACAGACGCCCAAAATCCTCCCCCCCCCCCCCTTCTCCTCCCTCCACTACAGAAGCATCTGTGCGGGGAGGGCTCCCCTCTCCGACCTGTCTTTAAAGGTGATGAGTCACAGCCGCCGCCAGAAGTAAGGATCACAGGGTCGGCTAAATAAGGGGAAAAAAGCGTGTAGTAATACTAAAAAAGGGCAGCTCAAAAACAGTAGAAAAAAAGTAATGAACAAAAATTTCAAAGTGTTGTTTTTTTTTAAAAACTTTTTAAAAAAAAACCCATTGTACGAAAACCCCTTTAACTCCTTTACGACCTCCCACCGTCTTTTGACAGTGGGCATTTTAGGTCGTTCGTCTGCAGCGACATCTTTTTTACCACAGCAGTGCTGAGATCGGGCTGTACTACACAGCCCAGATCCCAGCGCAGCCTCTGCAAGCGTCGGGGTGCTTTAACCCTTTGATGCCGAGTTCACACCGCAGGCAATCAAAGTGCCCGCTCTTTTGGGGGATCGGAACCCAAATTGCCCGACAGAGCCCAGGGAACGGGGCACTGTCACCAGAGTGGCCCCAAAACTGTCTGTTTAAAGAAGCAGGGTCAGGGCAGACAGTGAGCGCCCGACACTGCCCGTATCTAACGAAACATTAAGTGTAAAAAAAAAAAAAAAAAATAACACAAAAGAAACAAAGAATGTAAAAAAAAAAATAAATAAAAATAAATATAAAAAAAAAAAAATTTTTGGGAACATTACACACACTAAAAAAAAAACACAATTAGGTATCCACACACCGAAAAACCTGTAGAATTATTAACAATTATTAAGTATAAATTTTGAAAGGGGTTTTAAAAAAAAAAAAAAAAAAATTTTAATAATTTAAAATATTTTCCCCCAAAAGTACAGCTTGTCCCCCGTAAAAGGCCAAAAAACTGCATCAAATTTTAAAAAAAAAAAAGTTAAACTGTTGAAAACAAAGGGGGCAAAAACTAAAAAAGTTTTTGGTCATAAAAAACTTTTCAGGGGCCGGGCCTAAGGGATAAAAAATGTTTAAAGGTACTGCTACTAAGAAAATAATAAGATCTGTACCACCTCCTTTCCCCTACCTTCAGACTGATCACACCGCGATTGCAGTGGCCCCTGTACACTGCCTGACATCACTATCTGGAAGTGAACCCTCCAAGCGGTGATGTTATGCAGAAGTAAGCATAACCCCGGCAGAGGGCTACAGAGGCGCACCTAAAAAATTTTTTTTGTAAACCCCCCGGATAACCCTTTTTAAAAAAGGTTTTCTCGCTAAAAACACATCTCAAAGATGGAGGCAGTAAAAAAAAAGCACTTTTTTCAATTGGTTTGGGTTTACCCAAACAATTTGATTTCAGATAGACTAATCTGTGCATCTCTGGCTATTTTTGTAGCAGCTGGACGTGACACACACCCTTTTCTGTGATTGGCTGACTGATATGTCATTCAGCTTGTTCGGACTCACCCCTGGACGGGAAACGCCCCCTGTGCTGTGATTGGCTGCCTGCACTCTGTGCTTACTCCCCTCTGAGCTGTGGGAAATGAAATTGAAACGAACTGCCTGAGAGGGCAGCTGTCTCAGCTTCTCTCTATACTCGTCTCCCAGTGATGACTCAATGTAAGGGTGCTTTCACACGGTGTGATTTTGGTGCATTTTTGATGCGTTTTTTTGGATGCGTTTTTTGTGCAACAATGTATAGCATTAATTGTTGTGCCTTCCTGCACAAAAAACGCATCCAAAAAAGAATCAAAAACGCACCAAAACCACACCGTGTGAAAGCACCCTAAAGGAACTGAGCAATTACTGAGTGTCTAGCTATTAGATTCACTTTCCCCTAATATAACACAGCCTTATACTCTGTGCTTCCCCTATATAAGAGCCTTATACAGTCTGCTCTACCTCCTGCCTGATAACAGAGGAAGAGGGAGGGGTCAGCATACCTTGCTCACATTTGTTGTTCTGGCTGTATGTATAACTGCTTACACCAATGAAGGTGTTCTTGTTACAGCAATGCAGGTGCTCTGGTTACAGCAATGCAGGGGTTCGGTTCAAGGAGCTTGTGAGCTGGAAGGCAGGTGCGTCTGACCCATGGAAGCATGCAGAAGGTCGCAGAGCTGTGACACCCACTCCTTCCCATGCTTCACACAGGGGGATATGTCACAGTCTTCTTGGGGGACACTCGCTCCTGGGAGGAGAAAATGCCTACGGGGGAAGGAGACCGCCCCTGGTGTAAAACTAAAAAAGATAGAACAGCTCAATTTTCAAAAGTGTGTAATGAAAACCCCCCCTTTTTAAAGTTATGGTCATCAAAAAGGGGGATGAGTTGTTGCTAGGTGACACAGCTTACTTTTAGACACGGAAACTAAAACGAGTTTTAAGTAAAGCCCATTTTTGGGGTCTCGGGTTTGGGGTACTGTTTACACTATGTTAGGGCCGGGGTATAGATCCTCTGGACCGGCAAGCGATGGGTAAGCCCGTACCAGGGAGCGGAGGTCTAAGTGCCCCGGGTTTTTTCCCCCAGGCCCCGCCGCAAAGCGGATGGATTGCTGGGGGGTGGGAAATCCCAAAATGTTCCACGGGCGTGACTTGTTGCGGTGGCAGCCAAGGGTGGCGTGGTCCCAAATCGAAAAACGTGACGTATCATGGACAGGAAATAAGGTCAGGCAGGCGGCGGGGGGTTTCGTGGTCTAAACGTGCATGAGGACGGAAACACGGATAAGTCAGGGACCGCATGGAAACCTTTTTTTTAAAAAGATCCGCAAGGCAAGTCGGGGGCGGTGCCGTTATTTAGGGGCACGGCCGGTAAACCAATTACCCGGGGCACTGTCCCTTTAAATCTCAGGGAGCTGCCCCCTCGCGCCCTTGGGGCGGTTGCGAGCACACAGGCCGGGGGCCCGGGGCCGAGGAGTCACAGAGACAGGAGGGGTGGGGGGTAAGTCCGTGCACCACATTTTTTTTTCGAAGGGAAAATTTATTTTTATTTTTTTTTTTATACATGGGACAGCGGCGCCACTCATCCCCGCAGCCGGGGAAGCCCAAAAGGGAGTCACGGCTGCGCCTGTCATCTGAACCGCGGTGAGAGGGGCCAGCCATGACACACTAAAAACCAACAGTTTTGATGTTGCCTTGCTTATGTTTCAAATACTTTGTAAAAAATATTTTTTATAAAATTTATTGTTTCTGTAAGTGGTTAATGTACGTCCACCGATGGGGATAATTTTTCTTGTCGGATTCTACCCTTGAAAATGCATTTAAAAAAGGGTTTTAAACAAATAAATTCAGGTGGTTTTAAATTGTTTTTAGGATGGGGAATCAATTCTAACGAAGGGGAAAATTTGTTTAGAATTTTGGGAAAAAATTCGGTTTTCGGAACGAAGTCGAATTTTTGGGGTACTTGGGGTGAACAAAGGGTGTGTTTTTGTTTGGAAAATTTTTGGTGGGGGGCCCCATGGCGCTACGGGGGCAAAGAAACTTTTGGGGGGAAAAAGGGCATAGCCTGCATGACTTTTTGCAGGATGAACCCAAATTCGGGAGCCGGCGGGGATTCTTTTGCGTCACCCACTATATAAGTCCGGGGGGGACGCCGGGGCTCACACCCCTCTACGGGGGCTCCCCGGGAAGGTGCCGGGGTTTGATAGCTCTTCTGAAAAATTGATTTTTATATAGCAATTTCTGGGGGGTTTTTTTCTCGGGTTGTTCGAGAGTTGTTTTTTAAATTGTTCTTTTTTAAATTTTTTGGGGGTTTGGATTAAAATCCAGGGGTGGGCCCCAAAACTGCGCTGCTTTATACATTCAATACCCAAAGGTGGGATTTTAAGCCGTTCCTTTGTTTTTTTTAAAAGAAACAGCGTTTTTTAAAAAATTACAAATACAACTTCTTTTTTTGGCTGTAAAATTCTATGCGCTTTTTTACACCCCAGGGGTTAATTAAGGTTGTTTTGCTGGTGTGCTGCCCCCAAGAAACCTTTCTTTTTCAACCCCCCAAAAAAATATAAAATTTTTTCCCTTTGTAGCCTAATTCATGTCCGGGTTAATTAAGCCTGTTTGTGCTTTTACATTTGGGTTAAAACACCCAGTTTTTTTAAATGACAACATACAAGAAAAATTTTTCCGGGCCCAAATTTTTTGGGCGCAATTTATACCCAAAGGGTTCCCCAAGGCTTTTTACGGGGTTTCTTTTGGAGTCAAAAACAGGGTGTATTTTTATATATACGTTATCATCATAAAACAGTGTCTGTTTTTTTTTGAAAAACAGTATGTCGACAGGGGGGTGGCGGCTTTTGCAACCTGCGGTGGCAGTGGCACAAAAATTCCCGGAACGGCCCCAGGTCGCGGGACAGAAAAGGGGAAAAGTCGCAGCAGGGGTCACTCGGTGGGGGGCCACAACTGCGCTGTAAATTTTGGGGCCGTGTGTTGTTCGGGAACCCAAGGGGTTTCTTAAATTGGTTAAATTGGTCATCTTCTTCCTTTTTCAGAAGGGACATCGGGAAAACCCCCCAAGCAAGAGTCGAGGGGGAACCCTCGACACAATTTTTATTTGGGCAGGGCCCCGGGAAAGGCGGGTCGCGGCCCTAAACCTTTTCCCTCAGCCCGCCTTGTCCCACCCGGGTTTCCCCTTTCAGCCCAGGATCTACTATGTGGCCCTGGGCTCAGCCCCCAACTATTTTGGGGATGAAAAAAATTTGAGGGGGGCAGTCGGCCGGGCTACTTGGCAGGGGAAGGGAAAGGGGCCAATATGCCGGGCTTTTTGCAGAAAGGCGGAAAAAGTTTTGTTTTGGGGAGAGTGGCAGGGGGAGGTCATGTTGTGAGAGGTCACCCTGGGCATAAAAGACCGGGGTGATGGGGCGAAAAGGAGTTTGGAAACCCAAAAATTAGATGATGTTGTAGCCGACCGCATTTGGGGACCCGGGTGAGGCAAGGGCTTCATCATGTCAGGAAAAGGGAGGGGTCAGCTTGCGGTAAAGGCACCCAGCGCAGCCGCAAGGGGGTCGGGGTGGGGGGTGAGTCAGCGGGATAGCGCTTTTGTGAGGTGGGGACCCCAGCGGCCACGGGGAAAAAAACCCCGTTCGCGGTCCAAGAAAGAAAGGGGGCCCAAAAGGGGCCCCCTGCGAGGGGAGCGGGCAGTTTTTTCCACTCAGTGCGGAGCTTTGGCCCCGGTTAATTCGATACTCGGCGGTGTGGCAGTTCTTTGCTAAGACCCGGGGGGGACCCGTTTATGGGTATATTTTAGAATCTGTGGGCAGAAAGTGAAGCGGGGGCCAGGGAGCTAACTTTGGGGCCCACGGCCCTGCGGTCAAAAAAACCATTGCAGCGTCCCCACCCGGTTTGGCCCGGGGGAGAAACGGGGGCCCCAGATGTGGGGGTTCCATCCTGCCGCCGCAGAAACACAGAAAGAGCAGCAGCCCCCAGTGGCACGAAACCCTTTTGCACCCCAGTCAAGGCTCCACCCCCTCTGCAAAAAGGGGCGGTTTTTCTTGCACCCATCTCCCGGTCCAGATGCTCTGCTCCTGCTACTCGGCGCCAGCAGTCTTAGCGAGGCGTTGCAAGGGGGCAACAGTATGCGTCCAAAAATCCTAAGGTGAAGAGCGGGGCCCGTTGCTTTTGTCCAAGTTTTTGGGAAATTTGCAGTCCCTCCTTTAAAAATTGGGGGAAATCTCCCACTGTTCAGAAATTTAATGGTTTGTGCCGAGCGGGGATGGAGAGTTCCAAGCCGTAATTTTTTTTCCCAAAAAAAGGGCGGTACCAGTTTTCATAAATATTTTGGAACAGAAGGGGGGTTCAAACCCTTGAGCTTTTTCCCAAAAAGGGGGCACGGCAGCGGGGGGTTCTGGAGCGGGAAACCGGTTCGGGGCCCAGTACAGGTCCTTTAGGCCCCCACGGGGTTTGAATGTGCTTCCGCCCGGCCAAAACCAAATTGGAAAGGAAAACCCCGTTTTTCCCCTCCAGGGGTTTGTAAAAAACTCTGCCCCCTGCCCCAAAATGTGGGCCTCCTCCTCCCCCGAACACCCCCCATGTCACCCCTCCCAAGTAGCCCAAATCATACCACATGTGTAGGGCACAGCGGTTTTCACGCTGTTCTAAAACCGGGCTTGCCTCGGCAAAAGAAGTCCCCCCAGGGGGGAAAAATGCTCCGCGCCCATGCAGCAAAAAATTCGTTGTGGGGCTTTCCCCGCCCCAACTGAAAAATGGGAAACCCAATGGTGCGGCAATGGGGGGAACATGGTGTCCGCGCTGAAAGGGAGGGGGGAAATGGTCCATGGGCCCTGAAGGGGCCCCCACGTTTTTTAATTCTGGTTGTAAAAAAGGTTTCCCAGGGAGTCTTCCCCCGATTTCAAAACCCTTTCTAAAAAATTGGCCAGGAAATGTGCATGCACTTTATCCTTTTCTTTACAAAGCCAGGAACACCCTCCTGGGAGTTGCAGCGGGCAGAAGGGCCCCCCCCAAACCCAAAACCTGATTTGCGTTGTTTCCCCCCGCGGGAAATTTCCCACCCTGCAATGTTGGCCCCGCCCTGTATGAAAAAAGAAGGGCCCAAATTAACAAATTTTTTGTTGATCCAGGCAAAACGATTTTTAACCCCCCCTTTTAAATTTTGGGATTTTCGCAGTGACCCCCCATGCGTGACCCCCTCCCTTTTTGGGTTGGGAGGCCTTTCGAGGGGGGACGTTATTTGCAGTCGACTTTTTCAACGTAGCTATTTTTTTAAAATTCAAAAACCCGTTTCCCAACGCATGTTCCCTTAGTCAGGGCTCCTAAAAACCCTTAAACCCAAGTCAATAGCAGGGGAAAGGCGGGCCCTTTTTTAAATAGCAAAAAACATGTGGAAATTTTTTAAAAAAGCCCCAAAAATTTACAAGCTTGAAAAACACAGTTTTTTAATCCCTTGCGATTATAGTAGAAAGCTTTCCCAAATATTTGGCGGTTATCATAGATGAAAAAGGCATATTTTCATCTCCCAGTGCGGCGCCCCGCATGGGTCGGGCCCCGTTTCGGGGTTGGGACAGAAATTTCCCCTGACAGGGGGGGGCGTGACGCAGGGGTACGACGTTTGGGGGGGTTTTTAAAAAAAGGGCCCCCCCAATTTTTTTTGGCTTTTGGGTTATTTGTCAGTCGCCGGATACGGGAGGGAATTGTCATTCCATGTTTTTCATGCCCCTGGAAAAAGTTTGCTGAAAAATCGTCGGGGGCCGGGGGGGACTGGAGACGTGGGGGGACTACATCTCGGGGCCCACATGGGGGCCCGGGGGGGGTAAAAGGGGGGAGGGGGGTGGGGGGACTTTGGAGCAAAAGGTTTGTCGGGTTTAAAAATGAGTGGTTTTCTCCCCGGGTTTGAAAAGAGAGGAGGGGCGGGAGCAGCTGGAGGAGGTGGATGGAGATGGGGGGAAGAGAGGCAGATGACCCCCCCAAACACCGTGGGTATACAAATGGATATGGAGGCAGGGGAAACCCCTCGGAGTCACTTGGGGCAGATGGCCCGCGCAAGGGTTATTTTCCTGGTTTTGACGCGAAAAATTTAGGATCCGGGGAAAAGGGGGTGACTTTTGGGTCTCCCCCCCTATTGGTCCCCCGCTACCGGGCCAAAATGGGAGCCTTTTTTCCCAAACTTTTGAGGGGGGGGGACAAACCCCAAATATATAGGGAAACCCCCGTAATTTAGTTGGCCCCCTGCCTATGTGCGGCATCGCCCCCTCTTGAAAAGATTTTGCCCCCGGGGGTTTCCCCTGCGCCTCACGTACTACTGCCCCGGGGTGCTGGGGGAAGGTGGGGGGGGGTAGGAGCCTTGTACCAAACTCCCTCAGTAGTAACTAAGTTTTGGAGGTCTGGTTTAGCCCGCTTTTCCCTTTACCCCCCCTAGTGGGGAAGGGCAAATCGCCCGCAGGGGCAGCAGGCCCCGGAGAGTCCCTGAAACCAACCCGGGTTGGGCTTTGGACAAACACTCTGCCAACCCCAGTTAGAAGATCCCCTGGACTACTTTTGGGCAGCCAAAAATGGATGTGTGGCCGCCAAAATTGCCGAGTTTTCGGGGGGAGAAGCCCGTCCTGCGCCGGCCGTAGGTTTTGGCATCAGACGGGGGGTGTTTTAGTGCGGCGGGGGGGGGCCTCGTTACCCCAAAGGGGAAAACCCCCTTGTCCCCGGGAAATGGGGGAAAGACTGACCCTTTTTCAAAAAGAATTTAGGCGTGGATCGGCCAGGGTTTTTTCCCACCCAAAGCCTTAGGCGTCAGTCTGGGTTTAAAATACCTGCCTCAGCCCCTATTCCCGTTAACCCCCCACCCCCCTGATGCCCACATCTGCTTTCCCGTTTCTCCCTCTGCCTAAAACCCCCTCTTTACCAGGGGATGGTTATTTTCCCCCACCTCAACACTCTGTCATTGTGCCACTCTTTTGGGCCTCATGTGCTGCTGCTTTTTTGCTGTTTCCCTGACATAAAAACTGTGGCATTGTGGCCCCTGTCTGACCTCATGCTGCTGCTGTGGGTGCTGCCATGTCCCCCACACTGTGTCATTGTGCCACTGCCCGCCTCATGCTGCTGCCGCCCCCTAAAAACCCCCCCCTTTTCAGTTTGTGCCCTCTGTGGCTTTCCCGTTTTGCCCCCTCCAGGAATTTTCATTGTGCCACGGCCTGACCCCTTCTGCTGCCCCCGTGACCCTCCAAACTGTGTGATTGTGCCCCTTGTGGCCTAATATTTTTTTGCCACCTAGAATGTCATTGTGCCCCCTGCCTGCCTAAATTTCTGCTGCTTTTTGTGTCCCCCAAAACTGTGTGTTTGTTTTCCCCTCTGTGCCTAATTTCTGTTTTGGCCCCATTCCAAAGTCTTTTTGCCCCCCTGCCTGACCTCATTTTCTGCTGCCCCCGTGGAACCCCCGCTCTCAGTCTTTTGCCTTTTTGTGGCTTCCTCCTGTTTTTTTCCAACCCCCCAGAATGTTTTTTGTTTCCCCCTGCCTGACCTTTATGCGCTGTGGCTTTTCCGGTCCCCCTCCACACCCCTTTTCATAAAGTTTTCCAAACCTTTAGCTCTCGTTGCTTTTTTTCCAGCTTTTGCTGGGATGACTTTATCAGGTACATTCCCGCTTCGGTTTTTTTTGGGCAGTTTTGCCCTCTTTTAAATGGGCCCGGGAATTTTATAGTGAAGCGATTCTAAAAACCCGGCCCGGCCGTCATCTTTCGTTTTTCCCTACTAAAAAACCCCAACATTGCATGAAGGGCCCCAAACCAAAACTCCCTCTGAAAATTTAGCATGGCACAAGTTTTACAGCACCCTGCGGCTCTGTGCAGGGCCCGGAAAAAGCCCGCTTTTTTTAAAAAAGGGGATTCGTGCCGAAGTAATTTTTGGGAAAGAAACGAATTTTTTTCGGAAAAATTTGTCGAAGTGGGCCGAAAACCCAATTTTTGGAATTCGGGCCCCTCTCTAGTTGTTTTGTTTCCATCCGATTTACAGTCAAAAAACGTGTCCCATTCACCTCTATGGCGTTTTGGATGCGGATCCAACATAGAGATGTTTTGGATGCGTTTTTTTGCCGTGGAATACAATGTTAGTCAGAATCCTAGTGGAAGGATCTGTGTACTGTGTAGGGGTGTGCACTTTATTTGGGGTATATGTGGTCCTCAATTTAAATGCCCAAAAAACTGAAAGTAAAAAAGCTAATAAAATATAATATATGCGCATGGCATATTTGAGATATGTACTTAACAATGTTCCAGTCAGATCTCATTGATTTCAATGTAAAATACGTACCGTTGTTCACACGATATGTATTTTACATACATAATTGTATTTGCGGACGCGTACAAAGAAGGGACATGTCAATTCTTGATCCATTTTACGGATGTAAAATCCTCATAGGAAACAATGGAGTGCATTTTTGGAGACTAAAAAACGTATCCAAATACATACCACATTTCCTGACACTTGTTTAGATGTATGTATGCGACTAAAATATGCATTGGTTACAAATTTGAATTTCTGTGTTATGTCTGTTCATTTAAAAGAAATCGTATCCAAATACACATCAAATACGTTTCTAAATACACATTACAGGGGCGTCTTTGGATACATTTTTTTGGATGCAGATTTCGGACTGATTTCAATATGTTCATTAACGTATGGAAAAAACTTATCAGACACGGCATGTGAACCTACCCTAACACAACAATGGGCACCAAGAAGGAGTCAAAGACAACATCTGCAAGTAGCATCTGCAACGGCTGGAGTAGTGGATCTGCTGTACCACTGCATGGTGTAAGCCGTACCAGGGAGCGAAGTCTAAGGGGCCGCTGGTCTTCACCAGAGCCCGCCACAAAGCAGGTTGGACTTGTAGCAGCAAGCGAACCCCCAAGTCAATACCCCTGGCGCGACTTGCCTGCAGTGGCGGCCGAGGTATGGCGTGGTACAAAATCTCTAGGCTGACTCGTAGTCGGGGACAGGCAGGAACGTCAGAACAGGCGGCAAAGATTCGTGGTCGAGGGGCGGAGGCAATAGTTACGGTACACGATATAGCAATAGAACTCTGGAACGCTTTTCACTGTAGGCACAAGGCACTATTGATCCGGCGGGAAAGTGGTGGAAGCCAGCACCCACCAATAATCAATTACTGGTGCGCCGGCCCTTTAAATCTAAGTGAGCTTTTGCGTACACCTAGGAAACGGGGGCACGAGCACCGGCCGACAGAAGCATACGGAGGAGCAGGAGCATAGCCGGGTGAGTAGCCATTGGTAGTACGAGTCGCCCCGCAGCCTGACATGTGAATGCGGCGCCACTTGTCCCCGGCGGAGTATGGGCAGAGGGAGTACAAGTGTGCCCGCGGTCTGACTTGTGGGCTGCATGGCGACTCGTAACAGCATCAATATAGACAAATATAAATACAATTAAAAAAGACTGCCTAGCCATAATGTATGATCCAGCCCGACCGGTAGGGAAGGCTATTTGCAGTTGTTGTCTTTGACCTTTTCTTGGTGTCCATTGTGGTGTTACTGTTTTATGTAAATCTGTGATTGGTACCAATATGTTTTTGTGTATTTATACTTTGTTAGGACTCCATTCCCGCCCATTTGTTGGTCACTCCTGTATATTTCTCCGTGGTTTTTAACTTTTGTAATTAGCAAAATTTTGATATTTTTGGGGCTTTTTTTCCTTCAATATTTTTGTATTTGCAGGGGAGAGTTTTTCTTTTTTTTTTACAGGGGGACATTTGAGTCCCGTATTTGTAGTCGCCCAGCCTTATGAGAATCTATGGACTTCTTTTTGATGTATTTGTGGTGCTCAATTTGTAGTCCAAAGGAAGGAAATAGAGTGAGATGTGAAATAGTGTTTAACCCTTTATATTTGCACGCTTGTCACCTTTGCAAAAATGGCTTTTTGTGACAATGGGATAATATATTTTTAGGAAGTTAGGGCTTGTTCACACGGCATTTTTGGATCTGATTTTGGATCCGCGTTGGATCCAAAAATCGCCCAAAATCCCCAAAAAAAAATTGAAACGGCCGTTTCTTTTTTTTTTTCCCTTAAACCCCCTGTTTTAAACCCAAGACTATCCAACACCACAGGCTAGACTGGGCCCGGGGGGATTTTGAATCCCCGGTGGGCCCCCCCCCGACCCCGGGGGGGCCCCGGGGGCAGTCCCCCCGCTCCCCGGGGCCCCCCGTCCCCCAACCGGTCCTAACGCCGGGCCCCTTTGGTCCCACGCCCAGAGCCCGGGCCCCGAAAAAGTCCCCAACTCCCGGGTTTGGCGGGTGTCAGGGGAGCACAGAAACAGCTTCCTGCCTCCGCTGATCTCCCGGCGGGCTAAAGGGTTGGCTTCAGCCTGCCGGCGGGGCCCTTACTGCGACGTAGGCGGCGCGGTTACGCCCTTCCCCCCGGCCCCTATGCGGGCGGCAGTAAAACACGGCAGCACGGAGGGGCCCAGGAAAGTGGATTTTTTTTTTTTTTTTTTAAACAAAAAAGGGGGGCCCTAATTACAAAAAAGGGGGGCCGAACAAAAAAGGGGGCCCTGACTAAAAAAGGGGGGTCCCCTGACTACAAAGGGGGGCCCCTAATATTAAAGGGGCCCTGAAAAATAAAGGGGGGGGCCCTGACTAATAAAGGGGGCCCTAACCAAAGGGGGCCCGGTACAAAGGGGGCCCTGACAATAAAAGGGGGCCCTGACTACAAAGGGGGGCCCAGGCTACATAAAGGAGGGCCCTGACTAACAAAGGGGGGCCCTGACTAACAAAGGGGAGCCCTGGCTACCTAAAGGGGCCCCCGGTTTAAAAATTAAAGGGGGCCCTGACTACAAAGGGGGGCCGGGCTACATAAATGGGGGGCCCTGGTAAAAAGGGGTCCCGGCTCCCAAAGGGGGCCCTGCAATTTGGGGGGGCCCCTGTTAAAAAGGGGGGCCCTGGCTACAAAAGGGGGCCCTGGTACAAAAGGGGGGGCCTTTTGGTAAAAAAGGGGGGCCTCTATTAAGGGGGGCCCCGGGTACCTAAAGGGGGCCCTGACTACCTAAAATCAAGGGGGGGCCCCTGAACTTAACCAGTTTAAGGGGGGGGTTCTACCCTGACAACTAAAGGGGCCCAATTTTTTATCTACCTAAAGGCCCCTACTGCCTTAACTAAAAAGGGGGCCCTAACGGGGTTAAACTCACGGGAAGGCCCTAACTGCCTTATATACCAAAAAAGGGGGGCCCCAAACCCTGCTTGAAGCCTATAAAAAGGGGGACCCAAACTCCCTACAGTTTAAACCTAACGGGGTTGCAACCACCAACCTACACCCAAAACAAATTTGGGGAACTCCCCAAAACCCCCAAACCTACAGCCTTTTAAACGGGGGTTCCACCAACCAAAACTGTGGGCCTATCAACTTGCCTAATTTGGGGGCCTGCAACTACCTAGGGGCTTTTTACCTCCCCACCGTGGCAAGGTACCCAAACCAAGACCTATTTGGTGCCCGGGGGCTTCCAATTTAAACCGGGCTGGGTCTACCAACCTAAAAGGGGGGCCCAATCTTTTTCCCCGGGGGCCTTCCCCAATTTCCTACTTCCCTAGGGTCTTGACTCCCCTACCGGGTAATAAAAATTGAAGGGGAGCATTCCAAATATTTTTAAGTTTTTCCCGGGGGGTTTTACCCCCTCCCCCCCTTTTAAACCCCCTTTTAAGATACAAAGGCCTTCCCTAATTTAAGGCTTTCCCCTCCCCCCAACCCCTGGGAAGTTTTTTAAAGGGGGGTGGAATAGTAAAAAAGGTGCTGGAAAATTAGGTTTCCCTAAGATTTTTTGTGTGCAATTTCGCAGGGATGAGTTGGGGGGCCGGGACAAGGCATCTTTGGCTTTTGGGAAGGGTTGGCAGAAGAAAAGGGAATAAAAACCCTAAATGACAAAGAGAACGACTCATCAATAAGCCCGGTCTCCGGTGATTCCCCCTGGATGTCAGGGTTTTTTTTTAACTTCAATTTGGGAATCAGTGCGGTTTCACTGTAATGTATTTTGCCCCTTAGCGGTGCCCTTTCCTCTTTGTGGTCCCTTTATGGCGGTGTTGTATTTTATCCCCTGAGCGGGGTGTCTGACCTCTTTTTTTTGGGGTTTCTTTCCCAAAATTTTTGGCGGTGTTGAAAGGTTAAAACCTAAAGCGGGTGTTTTAACCCTAAGGTGTCTCTTATGGCGGTGTTGAAGGTTATACCTGACTGGTGTTCTAAACCTCTATGGGGTTTTTTTTCCTTTTTTATCAAGGGCCGGGGTTTTTTGTGGGTTTAAAACCTTTTAAGGGCCTTTGGTTTTTTCCCGGGGGGACCTCTATGTGGTCTCTATAGGGCGGTGTTGTAGGTTATATCGCCGTTAGTAAAATGGCACCCGTACAAAATTCCCCCTGATTGTAAGATTAAGGGAACACCCTGCCCCCCGGGGAATAGATTAATTTTATACTTTTCCTCTTTTTAAATTTTTAAAATTTAAAAGGGGGTGGGGGGGTTTTGGGGGGAATTTGAAGGGGGAAAAGTGGGGGGGGATAAAAAAATTTTTTTTTAATTTGGTGGGGTGTAGGGGGTTTAATTTGTATTTTGGTTGGAGGGGGTTTATTGAAATTGGGGGGGGGGGGCCGGGGGGGATTTTGGGAGGGAGCAACTAAGCGATGTGTCTTTTAAATATTTTTTAGACTGAAAAATGAATGACTACATTTTTTTCCCCCCAATACGGGTTCTGTTTTGAAACACTGAATTTAGGGTTTAAAGGGGGGCCAAATTATGTCCGAAAAGGGCCCGGGTAAAAAAATTTTAAAGTCCCGTAAAACCCCCCAAATAAATTTCCCCCTGGGGGCCCCAAAAAACCCCCCCCAGCCCGGGCCACTGTACACGAAACAAAAAATTTTTTTTTTGGGGTTGGAGGGCAGCGGGAACTTTAACCCAAAATTTTAAAAAAAAAGGGCTTTTTCGCGTCTTTCGGGCCAAGAATTGAAAAGTAAATTCTTGGGAGGATCCGAAAGACACAAAAAAACCCCCCCAAATCGGGCCTATCACTCTTTTGGGAAGCGTCGATGCTTTTTTCCCATTTTTAAATGCGGAATTGGGTCCTCGGGGGTTTCCAAAAAAATGGACCCAAAAACCTTGCTCTAATTTTTTTATGTTCACCCCCGGCCCCCAACCCCCTTTAGGAAAAAACCCCTTTAGGTGTTTGTACCCTTTTTTTAAGGCTTTTTTTTGGTTTTGAAAACCGTCTTTAAACTAGGTGACCCTTTTAAAAAAATTTTTTCCGGAGGGTTCCCTTTAGACCCCCGGGCGCCCGAAAAACATAAAACATTTCATTCTTCCCCCTTTTTTCGGGGGAAATAAACATGCCCCAAATGTAAGGGGGGGGGGGGGGGTTTTTTTCTCCACAAACCGCAGAGAAAAGCCGTCCCCCTTTTGGCCTGGGGGATTTCCCCGCCCGGGTTTTTTTGGCACTGTGCCGTGTGCACAGCCCCCTTTCGTGAGTATTTTTTTATTTTTTATTTCATTTTCCCCCTAGAATTTATTATTATTTTTTTTTTGGGAACAACCCAACCCCCTTTTTAAAGGGTTTTTTACCTGCTCTACTATTTGGGGTGAATTTCATTGCCCGTTTTAAAGTCAGCATTTTTTGGTGCCTTCAAGGCCCGGTTTTCATGAAAACAGGACTATTTGGGAACTTCCTAAGTGCATTGCCAAAGTAAAAATTTCAGAAAAAGGGCAATTTTTAAATTTAATTTTTTCTTTTTTCATATTTATTCGAAAGGGAAAGCTTTAATCTTTTTAAAAAGAATGTTTTTTCACATGCAAAAGACGCTGGGTATCAACACTTAGGAAAGCAATTTTAAAGGGACTGTGAGAACCCATACATTGGGGATTCCCGGGAAATTTTTGTTTTTTCTTTTTTTTTTGTGGTTTTTAATGTAATAACCCAAATTAAAATTTTTCCCTAAAGACAGAAACCGAATGAATTTTCGGGGATATATAGTTATAAAATTAAAACCCCCTAAAAGTTTGATTTAATTTTGAAAAATAAATAAAATTTAAATAAAAAATTTCCAATAATGAACAAAAATTTTAAAATTTTTTTAAAATTTTTTTTAATCAAAAAATTGTGTAAAAAAAAACCTAATATTAAAAATTTTATACTGACAAAAACACTACTATCAACAAAAGACTCCAAATTTTCCTGCAAAGCCCCCTAAATCGACAACAAATTTAAGTTTCCGGAAACCAGTTTGGGAAAACCACTGGAGTTAGGCAATTTTAAAAAAAAATTTCTAAAAACTTCAGAAACCGATTTCTGTCCACTTTCCCCGGCAAAAGCAGCTGAAAAAAAAGGCCGGTTTTTTTCTGTTTATTTTCGTTTTTTTGGTTTCGTTTTTTTAAAAAAGCGTTTTTTCTGGTCTTTTAAGGGCCTTTTTTTAATGTATGAATAAATTAAGCCCATTTGGATGTAACCCCTGCCCTACAAAGGGTAAAAAAGCACCTCTTTTGGGACTTACTGTATAAAGAACTTGAGTCCTTTTTAAAAAAAGGATTTTTTGGCCCCTAAAATCTTTTTTTTTAAAAAGATTTTGGTGCTCAAAAACCCGCATTTTTTAACCCGGAAATTTGGGCGCTAAAAAGTTATCTCACGTTTGGGCGCCAAAAAAAAAACTTTTTTTTTAAAGATTTTTTGGGGGTAAGAAACTTCATTTTTTTCAATTTTGGCGCTAAAAAAAGTTTAATCACTTTTTTCGCCCCAAAAAAAGTTTTTTTAAAAAATTTTTGGGGGCTAAAAACCGAATTTTTTTGGAATTTTTAAAGCCCAATAAAGTTATCTTTTTTTTTTAAAGTCAAAAAACTTTTTTTTAAAGGGTTTTTGGGGCCAGAAACTTTTTTTTAAAAAGGGTTTGGGGGGGTAAAAAAACTTTTCTTAACATAAATTATGGGGGCAAAAAAAAAGTTTTCTCACTTTTTAAAGCTAAAAAAAAAATTTTTTTTTTACAGATTTTTTTCCGGGAAGAATCCGTTTTTTTACGGATATATGGCGCTAAAAACTTTCTTTTAAAATACTTTTGGGGGCTTATTTAAAATTTTAAAAAAGAAAGGATTTTAGCGCCAAAATCCATAAATGAATTCTGGTGCCAAAATCTGTAAAAAAAACCCCGTATTTTTAGCGTCAGAAGTGAAAATAACTTTAATTTGCGCCAAAAAATTTTTAAAAAAAGGAATTTTTAAGCACCAAAATCCGCAAAGAAATGGATTCTGACGCCAAAAACCGTATAAACGTATTTTTAGCGAAAAATATATGAATTGAGCAAAAACAGTTAGCGACCAAAGCATGATCATTTTATTACAAAAGGTACAAAAAAGGAGACAGCAGACACTTGTATACTGATTTGATAATGTATAACCTTTGTTACACCCACTATCGGTGGGACTTGGGTCTCTGGGAGGGTTTTCATTGAAAAATCGCCACGAAAACGCAGCAAAAAACACGGCAAAAGACGTTCGGCGCTTTCCATAGACTCATGTAGTAAATTTTCTGCCCGGCTCTGGCGTTTTTTAGAACATGTTGCAAAAGACGACCAGTAAAAAAAACGAGCAGAAAAAAGAAGCTCAGTGTAGACAGCAGGAGGGTTTTACATTAGAGTCTATGGGAGATGATTACAGGCGTTTTTCCAGCGTTTTTAGAAAACGTTTTTCTGTGCAGTAGAGACAGAGCCTTACAAGCAGATTTGGTTTAGCTTTATGGACAGGTGGTTTGGGTCCTCTGCGGCTTCACAGTGGTAGGCAGAATAAAGTCTGTCTGGTGCACATTTTTGCATGCAGATCGTATTCTGGTGGTCCCCTATAGAAAACTTGCAGCGGAGCTGATCCAGCCCATATGATTGTACCTTTAAAGTGGGGAGCAAAGTCTTGAAATATAAAATACAGTAACCAGATGATAGATAGATATGTAGTGCTATAAATATGGCAAAATTGGGAAGTTAACAGGTCGAGGCAAGCAGTGTCAGGAATCAGTGTCAGACCCAAATAAAGAGTATACCTACACACGACTATATCAAAACAGAATCCGTCGCCAACTCAAATACGTGAGATTAGAGACAGGATGAACTATCCAAAGATGCATTGGCCCTTTAAGAGAGCAGGCACAACATTCACAGCTAAAAAATGGACAGTGGTGGCACAGGACGTCCACTATAGCAGTGCGATGAACGGCTGGCATCCCAACATAAATTGATTTTTGATGCTCATAGCTCTAATCTGAATGAATGAATTCAATGCTTTGTCATAGGAATCTCCACAAATACACTCCTGCTTTTTCATGTGTTATGCAGCTAAAATATTTAGTCATGCTTTAATCATATGCAGCTAAAAAACCTTCTCAGTAGTCTGCCATCGAACAGACTTGCTTTGTTGCAAACTGCTATTCATTCTATAGTTTAACTCATTGACGTTTCCTTCACCTACACCCATCTAGTAACCTCAACACTGATTGTACATTATACACACTGTAAACATTTATAGTATTCTGTAAAATATTTATTTTTAGGGTAATATTTTTTATTTTTTTTTGCTTCTTAGGCTATGTTCACACGGCTTATTTTGGGTCGGATTTCAGCCCGTATTTTGCGCCGTACTGCGCGAATTACGGGTGAAATCCGTCCCAGTCATTACAGTAATCCACAGTTCTCATAGAGAACTATGGATTCCGTCTCTTCTCCCCGCTCGCCGTATTTCGGCATGTATTTCGTATTTCGGAGAAAGTGACATGTCAATTATGACAGCGGGATACGCGCCGGTGATAATGAATGTCTATGGGGCTGGCGAGCTAACGCCCCCCCCCACCCCCGCCCCCCCCCCCTGCTGAGCACACAGCGTAATTGCGGGCGAAATCCGTCCCGTAATTACGCTGTGATTCAGACGTGTGAACTTAGCCTTAGCTGGTTCATTACTTTGGGCATGTTCACTTAAAATAAATTCTGTCTGGATGCTGCTTTGAAATCCTCCTGCTGTCTTCCATAGGAATCAATATCATAGTTATATAATATGGGTAGCAATACAAGGAGTGGTCTTGGTACAGTTTTGGTGTTGCCATAACACAAGCTGTGGCACCAGTGATTTTTAATTAGCTTAATAAGCGTCCTCATGGATTTGCAGGTGAATATCCGCAATGCCAGTAACAATCAATGTTTATCAGTGTTCGGTGCTTGCTAATGGCCATGCAGTTTTGAGGGTGTTGACCTGCAAATCTGTGCGGCCACTGAATTAAAAATCACTAGTGCGGGGTACCTTAGTGGTTCTCAGTCATGTCATGGCGAAACATTGACCAGACCAAGAACACTCCATGTATTCTACCCACTACCCTATGACTTTCTCAGGTAGCAATTTGTAAACCCATATGTTGGAAAAAAAAGAATTCACTTCTTGATGCAGTGTGTGCAGATATTTCGAGTGTAAACCATATCTGGTAGCCTGGACACAGATTAGGCCAATTGAACAGGGTTAAACTATGTCCAAAACTGTGGCATGCGACCTCAGATCTCTGGTCAACCTCAGATTTCTGCTGCACCTCTGTAACAGATTTTCCCTAGGGCAATCTTTTTCGTGTCCGTATGTCCTTAGAGCTACTAAATTGAAGTGACCACCAAAGGTCATCAGTAAAAAGACCCTTCCATAAAAACCCCCCGGGCTTTTCAAGGGACATGACCCCATAAGATATAAGGATGGGCCTACAGTGGTGCCTAAAACGTTTTGAACCCTTTCGAATATCCACAGATATGTGATACTGGATCAATTTCCTAAATAAATAAATTACCCTCTAAATTTTTAACTTCTTTTTTTTTTTTTTTACTCTTTACCCCTTTGTGGATTTGCATCAAAACCAATTATTTTTTAGGCCCCAAATTTTTACCTAAATATATATTTTAAATATATATATAAAAAATATTTTTAATTTTTTATTTAAAAAGAGGTTATTCTATGTAAAAAAAAATATGTAAAGTAACTGTGTATTTGTATTTTTTTTAGTAAAAATCCCAAAATTTTTCCTAAACTATTTTGCCCCATTGGCTTTCTTTAAAAAAACGTTTGGAATTTTGGTATATCTAACATTAAAAATATGAAAAAATAAAATTAAACACAAGTAAAGAAAAAATTTATTTTTTATAAAAAGGACACATCTGGCTGTGATGTAACCTAAATGTGCCCTTCAACTTAGGTGAGGGACAACTGGGTGGAGATCTGGCCAACAAAGTGTACTGAAAAACCACCGAAAACCAATTAAAAATTTTGGGGCAAAAAAACAAAGGCAGCACAAATCAGGACAAAAACTAATACAGACTAAAATTGTTTTATTTTTTAGTGAAAAACAGTTCAAATAATACTCCAGATGAACTCTTTCAGTTCAAATCAGAAAGTATTTTGTCCTTTGCTGTGGTGAACTTAGAACCGCTAACATGATGCTATGGAATCCTCCTTAGCTTCCAGCTTCATGTAACCAATCGGCCATCCTGCGATTAACATCATCTTAAAGGATCTAAGCGGCTCCATTCTCTGTCTGTTTATAGTGGTTGTCAGCTGTAATTACTCCGGGCACTCCCGCCTCTTATGTTTAGCAGACTTGCTGAGTGGGTTTGCACCAAAGCATGCTTACTGATTAATTGGACAATCCATACGGTCCATTGTTGTGAATCCGGATAAAGACGTTAATCTGGAAATGGCATCAAGGCTGTGGAGTCTAGTATGGAGTTGGAGTCCCTACATCCCTAAATAGTTATAATAAATTGGTCCAGTTGAAGAAAAATGCATCAATAGGAATTGGTCCTGCCAGTGCAACCTCTCCAAACCACACCCTCATCAGATGAGGAGTTTAATTAATAAGCGGAGCAGGCAAAGCGTCATCTCAGGGGAAAAGATCCAGCTCACCATAGCAGAACAATAGACCAGAATTTCAGAAACACTTTTCATTTGCTTTCAAAAAAGTAGTGAAGATTTTCAACCATTCACAAAACTGACTGAGGCTGAGGCATTCTTTAATACCCTTACATTGTTAGAGATTTTGCCATGCGTGGTCACTGGCATTGCCCCCAAGTTAGTGCAAAGAGTCCGTTCTCCTAACCTGGAAAATAATGAGATCAGATTGAGGTCGTCTATTAAGAGGATCTGATGTAGGTGATACTATTTCTGCAGAAACAAATTCATAGACTCCACAATGGTATTTTAGACTTTTTTGTTCAAACTGTTTTTTTTACCACATACTGCAGCGATTTGCAAATTTACAATTTTTTTAAAGCGTTTGTTGTATTCTAAATTGTATCCAAGTAAAGATATTTTACACTTACAAGCAAACGGTTAACAATGTTTATAACTTTTGACTTTCAGGCTCCATTATCTCGCCATCCACTATACTTTTGAACAGAGACTCCCGACAATTTTAAAGACGATCAATAATGGCTCTCATACATAACTTTGACCTGCATCTATTTAGCAAATGCATAGTTCTACAGATTCATGTCAAGAAACTCATTGGATTCCTGTGTTTGCTCTGGAGAGGGGACAATCCTTTCTCTTCTTGTACTTCACAAAATTATAACTGTTCTCAAATTCCTAATACGTCTAAGTGTTAATAGGCTGATTCCAAGTGAAAAGTCACTTGTTCGAGCACGATTAAGATTTTCCCAAGAAAGTCTCTCAGGCCAAAATGCATCATGTGAGGCCATGACAGATGGAAGGAATAAGAAATTTGAAGTCCAGCCATTCGAAAAAATCCAAGAGTAGAGTTCAACAATTGGCTTATTCACAATGTTATCAGGTCTTGACAAACAGAACACGCAGTGGAGCGGCTTCTATGCTTCATAAGAGTGAGAATCACAGACTGTCCATATATGCAAGCATTACACAGGTCTGGATGATGGTCCCGAAAAAAGGTGAAGAAGCTCGTCTTCAATCATCTTAATAAGAAGCGTTAGCAAGGAGTTTAACAAAAAAGTATGAAAAATGGAAGGTGGAAACAGGTGATTGGAGGTGCGATGTAGATGAAAGTCGATAGACCCCGTGCTCAGATGTGGGCAAAATGTGTTTGGAAAATGGGTGCTAATGGATCGAGAAATTGAAGAAACTGTCAGTTCGTGAGGAAGCCTGAGGATATAGTGATGTGGTCACAGCCAAAGGTGTTGTGATTATACTTACCCAGGCTGGATGGTGACCTCATTGCTGAGCTGTAAGCGAGTTATCCTACAAGATGAGTTACTTCATATACACGATATTACGAATGGGTAACTCGAAAAGGACACATAGTGTTCAGACAGGACAACGACCTAATGCATACATCAAAGGGTTGGATAGGAATGATCAAGACAATGAAGCAAGTTTCTGTACTTGTCCGCCACATGTCCCAAGACCTCAACACAAATTTGGGATGAACAAAGCAGTAATTCAAAACACGTCCAGGTATGCAGTAACAATGGTAACTGTGTAGAATGAGACCTGGAATCAGATTTTGGTCAAGACATGCTTTGAAGCGTGATCAAGACTCCATAAGATTTAGTCAGAGATGAAAGGACAAAGATGGAATTATCAAATACTAACAAAATAATAAAAATTTTACATTTGATTTTAAGGAGCAAAACCCGTAACATTAAATTTTACATGTACAGAGATCTGCAGAAACAAGCCGCTGCTAAAATACTTGCAAGTCACAATTTATTTAAAGATAGGTAAGATGATTGTCCCTATAAAATAAATGGGAGTCTCAAGTTCAAAGCTGTAAGTGTGATGGTAAGATATGGAGCCCCAGAAAGTCAAAAGGTTTCAAAACATTGGTTACCAATTTTGACATGACAGTTTTGTTACTACCTAAAAAGCTCTATTATTGTGTCATAACGTGATAAAATCCTGTGATGTTTACCATTTTACTGACATAAAGTTATCGCTTAATCATGCACCAATGAAATAGGTAATGGAGTCTTGCATAAAGGGGTGAATTGAGAGTTGGAGTCGAGCTTAGGCTCAACCAACTCCCATCCCTTGATATGGCAATATCGAAAGGACATGCAATCAAAGTGTGATAGAGTGCGAGTCCCACCTCTGGCACACATAAGACCTTTCTCATGAATGGGCCCACAAAGCTTCTGTGTACTAACCCTTATCTGTAACAACCTACAAGATGCCGTAAATAAAAGGTGAATGAGGAATATACAATTCTTAGTCTGAATCAGTAGTGTTAACAATTTCATTTTAAGCGTCCATAATTATTTCTATTATTATCCCTAAGATGCGGTGTCTGAGTATTATGAATTGATTTGCCAAGGAACTGCAATTAACGAAAAATGATGCCTTATAAAATGCTGACTTAAATAATTTTTATTTAATATTGGGCGCTACACAAGCATACAAAGTGAACAATACCACATATTGTTCATAATAGATTTTTTTCATATCTAGTGAATTGATAAAACTTCTTGAATTCTTAGAAGAACGCAACTATTACCAATGAGTATCTAATTTAAAAATCAATTAGGTTTGAATTGTAATAAAGGATGCAGTTAATCTTTTATTTTGTAGTGTTCATACAATTACCCATAAGAAGCTACAGTATATTCAGACTATTTCTTGATTTATGGTAGAATATTTAAATTTAAGAGTAACCATAGTTGTGTTTAGACCATTACTTTTGCATATCGCTATTTCAACTGTTTACTATTAGTCAAAGACTGCACATGTGCTAGTCCATTAAAACACAAGAACCTCAAACTCCCCTTCCGTATACGTCTATTCATTCCAGAGCTAACTCAGCGGGCCGATATCCTTATCTCATAGGCTGAAGTGGACACATGCCACTGCCCGTGACAACCACTGCTGGGAATGTTCAGCCTCCAAATGGTGATATATGGCAGCGGTACTTCTTAATTCTTCTATTCACTCACGTGTTGTCCACCCCTTGGATACTCTGTAGGCCCAGTTCATCACCATGCTTCCTTCAATAACCACACGAGCTCCTAAG
Organism: Phyllomedusa bahiana; assembly: GCA_025379985.1. NCBI lineage: Eukaryota > Metazoa > Chordata > Amphibia > Anura > Hylidae > Phyllomedusa > Phyllomedusa bahiana. Next base: position 64,376 of record JAODAL010003385.1, on the reverse strand, counting down.
GACCATTCTGGTTATATATAGTTAAATCTTAGCTTACCCATGCGATCCTGTAGAAGACTTCTCCAGCAGCCCAGCACAAAAGCATTGCATTTTTTTTTTTTTCTTTCAGAACATCCATATTCAGTTACATGTTTTGTGGGCTGAATACAATGATAGACGACCACTGCCACTTCAGCTTTATATGTATCTCAAGTTTAGATCCAGAGCAAGGCAAAAACCCCCATGATGTAAGAAGCTAATTTATCGGAAAAAAAGTTTCCTTCCCGACTCCAATCGCGCAATCAGACATAAATCCCTGGATCCACTACCCTTCTCCATGAATTCCTGAGGTCACTATTAACTTTTATATTATTACATTCTAAAATCGCATCCCAGACCCCTTTTTTGAACTCTGTTAGTGAGTCACCCATGGCTAATTTCCTCTGTGCAAAGAGTACCACAGTCTCATGCTCAAACAGTAAAGAATCTCCGTTCTATGCTTATGGTATAAACCTTACTTTCCGTATATACATATAGTGTGTGTCCAAACTCTTGTTTCTGATACAATCTAATCTAGGTATAAATAGATCCGTGGGAGAGATTCTTCAATAATTGAACTTTGATGTATTTTAAACATATTTATTTTCTCTAAACTAATAACCCTACTCTTGCCTAACTTTCTTTGGTAATCAAAGTCCACCCAGCTCCTTTACTGTTTTTGTTGCCGTGAGCCTTTAAACCTGTTTCAAGCTGTTCGATGTTTTTTCTTTTGCACTGTGACCTAACTAGGGATTTGTATAATGGAGAATGAAGTTCTTGTCGTGTGTATCTATTGCCCCTTCTTAATACACCCCATCAAATAACATTGCCCTTGGAAGCTGCTCTGGCCTGACACTGGCTGCGACTGTTGAAGTTTATTGTCAACTAAGATGCCATGTTCCTTTTCCCATTTTTGGTTTTAAATCCAGAGTTTTTCCACTTAACAATTAAGATACGCATGGGGTTTTACTTGCTCATATGCACTATACCATGGTTTTATCTGTATTAAAATCTTATTTGCCACTTCTCTGCCCGAGGCCTACCAGCAAAAATACAATATAATGCAGTTGGGAAGCATCAATTGAAGGTGATCAGATCTTGTTTTCGGTGGTGACTTTTGTACTATCGCATTTCGGTCCACTGCGCACCACTTGGGCTACATGCCCCAGTAGCCATACCGAAATAAGAAAACCTTCCCTCAAATCACCTACCTGTTTATCAAAGTATGATATCATTAAAACAAAACAGTTGAGTCACTTTTATTCTTTCATTGCTGATCCTTATTGAAGACTTCTTTTTTGGTGTTAGTCCATGATCTGGGTCCAACTTGATGTTTTCTGTTAAGCCTCATCCTATCAAACATATATACTATACACGTTTACCAGGCTGGGGTCGAAAGGGACCCCATTTTTCGATCTGATTGACTTTGTCCATTTATTTGCATTCCTCGATATATAGGATGTCATCATAACTACTTAAACAAACATACCGTTTTTCTACAGTAATTACTGATTCTGGCCTGAAAAGTATGAAATTGAGCTAATAAAAACTAATTAAGCTACATTGTAGACCTTTTAACTAAAGGCTCCGAACAGTTCAGGCACTTGGACATGTAAATCTTTGAAATACAAATTCTTGCTTTAACAGCTGCTGAAACCTGGAGAATTAGTTAAAACGTGACTACCACAATTACCAAAATATAATAGATTTCTTTACACATAGAGCAATTAAATATAGAAATAATAAACTACTGCAAGATATTTATGGCCAATAAACACTGTGACAACCCTTTCAAAGATAATATAACATTAACTACTTGCAAAAGTGTGAACAGCAATACAGTGCCCAGTCCATCGCACAGCTACAAAGACACAGGCGAACAGTATAAGCATGTGTCTTTTTGACCGCAGACGAAAAAACTTTATATAAATTTCCTATCCTAAAGGGGTTTTGCCAGGATTGTGCCTTACCTGCCTAAGAAGTCTAATTAAACATGCCAGATAATAATCAAACTACAACTATTGAAACTTGTATACAAAGAACAACACCTTGTTCTCCACAGCAGCTTGAAAGCTTCTTCATGATACTCTGTCATCAGATACAAGCAGGGTTCTGCACAGATAATCACACTACAACTAGTGGATTCTGTATACAACAGACAACAATTTTCTACCCAGTGCCTTGACAGCTTCTTCACTCCCTTCATCAGAATTAGAAGTGTGCTCTGAGCAAGCCCGCCGAGCAGTTTCTTGTCAGGTCGAATCTAAATAAAGCTATATAAGTAAACTAATGCAATGTAAGCAGCCAGGTAGCTCACTCAGGCTGCAATTTATTGTAATCAACAATATTTAGAACAAGATTAAATACCCATTTTGGAGGATCCCCACTCCCAGCTTCAACATACAGTTGTGTGGCAAAACCCCTTTATAAGTCTTATTGGAAAAATAAACCACACACAAGATGTAAGAGGGTCCTAGCAAACTAACTCCTAAAACGCCAGAACGGCAAACACAAGCCCAAGAGGAAAAACACATGGGGTCTGAAAACGTATCTCCAGCTGGTATGGAATAAGGTAAAAGTACCCATATTCCACGCTTTCATCGTTTCAGCTTTATGATCGCTTCACTCAAATTCTTTTACTCTCTGCACCAGGATTTGTATCAGCTGCAGATCTCTGCCTATTTTAATCCCAGCCAGATGAATCTTCTAAGTCCAGCATGATTGCAGCATAGTGGTTAAAAAAAAAATTCTACTGCAAGTCCTTTAAAATTCGAATATCAAGATTTGCCCTCATAAGAGAAGAGATATAAATGGATTTTGAGTGGCCAGGTTCTAAAGGCAAAACCGCAGAATAAACCCTTCAGTCAGAAGAGAATTTTTTTCGTAGTGTGGTGTGAATATTGGGATTTGGCACAGACAGATGGAAAAGCCGCGGGAGAGCAGACAGTGCCCAACATTGTGTGTCAAGGGCCCTGTAATGGGTTGTGAGATCCGTCGGCGTGGACCACCGGCAATTGATTGGAAGAAAACTCCACGCAGGGAGTGGGAGTCTAAGTATCCCCCTCTTTATTCACCAGACCCACCGCAAAGTCGGCGATGGACATGCTGCGTCGTTAGGCTACCAGTCGCTACCCGCCCAGACCGTGACATGCTTGCGATGGCGGTCGGGGTAATGCATGGTACAGAAATTTAATCCAGGAGGCTAGTCCAGGGACAGCAGGAGGTCAGGACGGGCGTTGTCAGAGACAGGCAGACGGTCCCAGGGCAGGCGGCAAACAGTCAAGGTCAGGAAACGTAGCGGAACGGAACCTGGACATCGGTTGATAAACAGAACCCAAACGCTCTCAAGACAAGCTAAGGTACACAAACAATCTGGCAGAAAGTTCAGGGGGTTATTCCATATATAGGACCAAGCGCCACCAATTGACCAATTACCGGTGCACGGACCCTATAAATCCGACCAGCCTCCGTGCGCGCGCCCTATCCAGCAGCGGGTACGCAAGTGCGGTTGGGAACAGGCAGGAGCAGCGTTGCACATGAGCGTAGACGAGTAATTGCGCAGGCGCCGGGGCCCTCGACCGCAGGTGAATGATTGGCGGGTGGCCACGGGCGCAAACGGTACCTCTTGCTGGCAAAGCGGGCGGCCCCGCGGGTCGCAACGTTACCCGTGCCCAGCTCCCATGACAAGGCCCTGAAGGGTGATGTCCACTTCTTGCAGTCATTGTTGCAAATACTCCTCAATGAGAGTCACTTACTTCTGCTTACATCCTAGACTTCATCTCCAGTTATGAGGAAAGGAAATTCTAAATCCTTTCGGGGGAAGAAGATCAACAGTTAAAATAGCGTGCTCAGTATGTCACCTACATGCCATCAACTGATAGAACATGAACTACCAAGGACTACTACTACCACCCCATATATAGCTTCTCTAAGCCCATACCTCCAACCAACCTATCTGCCTATCCAATGCAAACTGGTATTTGGTTCTGCTGCCAATATAGCTTTTACTGAATTGAAATGAGAGAAAGAGAGAGAGAGAGAGAGAATCAGAATTAAAGGAGATATCCAAAAGTAAACAAATATAAAAACTAAGCCACAATTATATAAACCCAGTTTTCTCACAGTTTTATATCCCCCGCTGACGGTCGTGGCTGTTGTGTGGTGCACATGCCAGTACTGCAATCATCACTCCTTCAAAGAAAGTTGCTAAAGCCGCCTGTAAATTCCTGGACATCTTAAAAATAGGCGACTTTTTCCACAGTCAGTCAAAAGTAAAAAAACAAGATGTGTCTATGAAATTTTGAGAAGCTGGTGGTAGACTTCTGCAGTCTTCATTAGTTGTAACTGGTAATGAAGTTTATATTGAGATATTGATCTAGTATTTGAATCACATATGAGCTGTATTATTCATTTATGGGCGACATGTCCCCACACTCCAAAGCCAGTATATTGTTCTATTTTTGCGGCAAACACACTTTTTACGCCATTTTCTTGTTGTAAATGGACTGGCGTACACCAAAACTAGCGCATTTATACACCGGGAGACGACATTTTGTAATGCGCCTAAATACGGTTCACTGTTTTGGTGCCCCCCCGTCACTAAATGTGCGCCGAATTGAGGTGCCTAACATATGTTTATGCGCCCCGTCGGGCAATGAGCCTAGATAGACGCATACCATATACTACCGAATGATATGCCTATGTGCCGAGTGGTTGAGCCATGCGTACCCCTGATTTGAGCAAATGCCCCCTTTATTTGAACAAGATTCCAGCCTTTTTGTGAAACAATGCCCCTTTTATGATATAATGCCCCCTTTTTTAGATAAGATGCGCCTTTTGATACGATGCCCCCTTTTTTGACACGAAGCCCCCCTTTTTTGATGCAATGAATGCCCCCTTCTTTGATACAATGCTCTCTTTTTGATACAATGCCCCCCCTTTTTTTATGATGAGCAATGCGCCCCTTTTTTGATAACATGTGCCACTTTAGGCGCATTAAATATTTTTATCAAGGTATACCTGACACCAATTTTTTGAAAGTTATCGGACATATCAGGGGCAGCTTTACACTGATTTAATGCGCCAAAAACGGGCATAGAACGCCACTTTTAGACATTTCGCCCTTGTTTCAATACGAAAATATTGGTGATTCATGGGATAAGTAGTTCCGAATAAAAGAACCCTGCTATAAAGTGAAAACAATCTATCGAGGCTAGCCTTAGATTATTTGTCTGCACCCTGCCACCCTAAATATATCATTTAGAAGCAGGCTTTAATTTCAAACAGTTGATTATCCTATCAATGACTTCACATACAGCAGTTAATGTGATTTGTAATTTCCATTGTTTCACATCCATACTATGAATTCTAGGGGGATACAGAAAGCCGCAGAGCCGCACTTAGTTTTAGCAGTGCTCAAGATACAAATACCTGATCCCTTTCTGTGTCACCGATTCTGGTAGATAAACTTCAATTACCAATTACATTTAATCGTTATAACATCTTCGTAGGAAGAACCTTTTCACAGGTCCCTCATTGATATTGACATTACTAAACACGCCTGCAGAATCATAGATGTCACATCTAGCTCCTCTGGTACCAAATATATTATTTTTCTCCTTTTACAATTGAATATTACTGTGAGACAAGTTTCTCTTCAGGGTGCTGGAACAAAAGTTGCTGCACTAGATTCATAATAGATAAACAGTGGTGTACAATATCCACCACTTAACCAGAGCAAACCCTATAGTGGAGCCCAGGCTCTGACATAACGGGTCCCCAATTGGGCATAAGAACATGTCCATTTGGACTTACCAAGGAGTCAAATATTTACTACTTAATTTTGAGTTTTCCCGTGGGTTGATTTATGGCATGTCCCTATGTTTGATTTAGAGTCGACAGGAGTAATCTGTGGCCCACTCGTGAAGTTTAAAAGTGGTTCGTCCTCACACACTGCCAAAGAGCAGATTCAGATGCATGCATAGGCTGTCTCTTCTTGGTCAGGCTGTGTTTTCTTCTATTGCATGGTTTAGCATATAACACGCATTTACAGCTCATCTAAAAGCACTGACATGAGAGCATGAATGTTATCTTTACAGTTAGAGTTAGTATAAAAGCTAAAAGTAAACACAGAAAGGAGACTAATACTTGTTAAAGATAACACACTAATGCAAGCCTGCACCTGACCTGTCCTCATCCCTTACTATACAGAGAAGTCAAAGAAATGAAGGGAGAGCCGGAATTGTAACCAGAGAAACCTGGGTGAATACAGAGCTGATATTCCATCACAATATCCCCAAAATAAAGCAATTATATTTGGAAAAAACTCTTCAATTACTGGTCCAACACATGTTTAAAGCTAATCTCTATAGTGAACAACCCCTCTAATTATATGGGGTGTCCCAGAGTCAGGCAGAGGTTCCATGGAACCAACTTATGTATACAAACCTGTGCATGTCCACTTTGAGGTCAAGGTTCACACGATGCAGTATTTTTTTGCGTTTAAGATCAATTTAAAAACGCATAAAGACACTTTCGCGAAAAATTCATGCAATTTTTTAATTAACTCAAATTTTGACAATGATTTTACCTAAGTTTTCCAATCTGAATCAATTTTAAAAACACATGGCATTTTCTGAAAAATAAATTTTCCCACAAGCAGATAATACAACTTGTAATTTCGATGTGCTTCCACATAATTTCCATTGTGAGTATTAATGGGTTATTTCCACGACAGCGTGCATCGGATTTTGACAGAGAAGTTATAATGTGTACCAAACGGACGACAGTGAAGAACAATGGTGAAGGAAGAGACATGAAAATAACCGCACTGCCCCACTGTTAATGTCACTGTGAATCAGTATAAGCAGATACATTATACCCAAGGTAATGCTGGCTTTATGGGTCAACTACAGGCAATGTCAACAGGGGTACGCAGTGGTATTTGATTCCTCGGGGCCCATCAGTCAAACTGATTCTTGGTGCCTAGCAGTAGAGTTAATTCTTGGGGCCCACTATACAACTACTGTTCGTGACTGCATATGACTCTTGTACTCTATAAATTTCTGCTTCCTTTTTCTTGCCTTCTCCCTGAAAAGCAGCCTAAGAACCATGCCAGCTCAGCGGGTCCCCACTTGGGTTCCCCCTATTCCTCAGGTCAGTATAAGCTGATATTGCTGGGTCACATATGCCGCCACATATATCTTAGACTAGGCAGCACCAGTCACCTGCTCTCAGACTTTATGTTGGGTCTGTCAGCAGGCTGCAATCATCAGAAGTCTAGGGCCCAGGAGACAAGATGGACCCTATCGCTGCGTGAAATAAAATGCAAGTGGCCAGAGAAAGTGGTATTTTGCCACTTGCCAAGGAATACTTTAAGGGCTCGTCCCCACAGCACCAGGTTTTACGGATGGTTTTCGATATGAAAGCCGCCTGTAACTGACTGTCACCCTTTACATAACTTTAATGGAAAATCCGAGCAGCGGTCCCCCTGCAAGATTTCTGCCGGAACCGGTTTTTTGACCACCGTCAGGGGGGGGGGTGGGGGGGGGGGGGGGGGGGGGGGGGGGGGGGTGGGGGGGGGGGGCAGGCGGTCCGAAAAAACTTAGAACATGTTCATTCTGTCCGCCGGTTTTTTTTTGGCGGAACATTAACAATAACATTGCAAAAAGGGGAAGGGCTAGAATTTGCAGACAAAAAGCCATCGCCCCTGCAATGCCAAAAAAAAAGAACCTAATACCATTATTTCCGTACTGTATTTGGTCTCTGCCATGTCCGATGCACCCAATGCCCTGTTCACATACGGACGGATTTGGCCGCGGTATGCCGAGGTTTCCGACGCGGTTTCCGCGGCATACCCGCGGCCAACATCGCCCTAGATTATTAACATGGGTTTCCTATGGGAAACACGCGTAATAATCCACACTGCGCGGGTTTGGCCGCGGCTCCGGGGCCGCGGACAGACCACGCGTGCTTGTGAAAACTCTCCTGTCATATCCATGACAGGAGTGCTCTTCGCGGCTGGCCCGTAGCCTGCGCGGTGCTGCCGGCGGGCAGCGCCGCGGGTTGTCGCCGCGTGTGTGCGCGGCTGGGATGCCGGCTAGCGCCCTGCGGCAATCCCCCTGCTCTTAATTTGCATAGGTTCTAGCCCTCGCCGCAAGCCTCTGCCCCAAACCCACACCCCTCTCTGACGAGGCCACTCCCACCCGCCCGCGCCGAAACCCGCGTTCGTCCTGTACGATATTTTCCGCGGCTAGAACCTTCGTGAGAACGGGCCAAAAAGTGCAATACACACGCCGATTTTTGGACGAGGTATTCTGGAGTGTTTCCCCTACGGCCCCAAAACCTCATGTCCAAAACGCCCCCCAGTACATTTCATTGATTCCTATGTAAAAGTACACACACAACGAGGTTTTTACACGCTTCTTTGGAATCAATGAACAAGTAGCGTTAGTCAATTCATGAAGCGACTTGTAGGCGCGGTTTAGGCGTGGTTTTTTAGCGCGGTTTTGGTGCGTGGTTTTGCAGCGCGGTTTTTGTCCTGGCTTATAATTTGTGTAGTGTGGATAAAACCTCAACGTAAACCTTGATCAAAAGCCTGATCCAAAAACCTGATCAAAACCTTGATCAAGCCCTCGTCAAAAACCTCGTCTGAAGAATCATTTTTCAGGCGAGTTTTGATGTAGTTTTGGACGAGGTTATTGGGGAGAAAATGCTCCAAAAACCTCGTCCAAAGACGCCATGTGAACATGCCCTAGTAGAGGAGCTCAGGGGCCCAATTGGGGTCTCACTGGCTCCTGGGGGGTGAGGGGGGCATTCTAATCCTGTGTGTAGTTTATTAAAACTGTACAACTTTAAAGTAAATGTACTAAGCTTCTATACAAGACATTTAGGCCTTGCAAAATGATTTCCTGTGGGGGCTCAAGGACCCCTATGTGTAGATAAGTATATAAAGTATGTCGCTCATATAGACAGTATTTCTAGGGTGCTTTCCAGACCTCAGTCATTTCTCGCCACTACGTTCTTCTAGCTCAATGACCTATAAATTTGGTTTCTGACAGAATACATGCCTCCTCAGAGCCCGATTACATCTGCAGTGATATTTACTGCACTTTTACTTCCAAAATTCAATTTGTAAAGCGCAGAGTGATGTATACAGTAATGGACGGAACAGGCTCTTGTTAAAGAAACTCGCAGTGTTTATATTCTGTAAAAAGCTCCAGCATCCATTCCAAGCAGCCAGCGAGCTGCGGCCAGAACACTATACAAAAGGCATAATTATTTCCAGCTGTCAGTGTTAAATTATGCTTGTCGCAAAGTGGCAATAAAAAATACGCTTGCAAGATTGTGTTTAGATCTGTTTTCGGAGCTGTCAAATAACCAATTAAAAGCTGTTGCATGGGAAATGAAATTATCTGCAACTTATACCCATTTGGGGGTTTCCTGTAGCCCTTCGTGCTCAGGGAATGACTTGAGCACTGATGGGAAGAACAATGGATTATATTTTTTTGAAAATGACTGTAGTTAAGCTTGTGTTTCAGACTTAAAGTGTATTTTAACATATTTATTTCCTCTTGTGTGTGTATAGCAACATATTCAGCAGAGCTGTACAGGTTGTCATTCCTCAACGTGGAGTGGAGCTCACATTATAATTCCTGGACAAATACATACTAGGACAGATTTAATAAAAATCCAAACAACTGATCAGTACATTTATAGAGTCACATTATTATGAACACTTCCGACATCTGCAGTGGGTAGCTCATAAAGGAAGTCATGTATGGTGAGCTGGCTTGGTGGATGTATAAGGTGTATGATAGTCTGCACACATATCCCAACCACCTGTAAAATGGATGGTTATTGTCTTTTGGGCCCAGGGTGGTAGTATTTCTGAAAATGTGCAGTTTGTAAACTGTCCCAGTGCTGCTGTGGTGAAAGTGCATCATGAGTTGGACAAAATGTCACCATTGTCGAATGCGCGGTGGTGGGAAACTGCGAAGCCCTTGCGCCAATCCGAGTGAGAGTGAAAGTCCGCATCCGAAGCCAATGCAGGGTATGGCTATAGCATCTTACAGTCAGCTAAAATGAACCAGGGGCTACCAGACGTGTGTCTAAGACAGTTCAGCAAACTATGCTGTGCGTGAGCCTCCAAAGCAGACAAATGGTCACTGCACCTCTGTTCACAAATTTTGCATTGGCAGAAAAGGTTTCAGTTTCCATGGCAATATTAAAATTGAATCTCCAATGATTGGCAAAGGGTTGCCTTCTCTGGTGAGTCACATCTTCTGCATCATCAAAAAGATGGATGTTGACAAGGTGAGAAATCTCATTGAACACTCACCCCTTCCACCATTGCTGGAAGAACACAACGGTGGTGGAGGCAGCTTTTTAGGTCCTGAGGAATGTTTTTGTGGCATTCTCTGGACCCACTCATCCATGTGGAAGGCACTCTCAACCAACTTGGGAATAAATCCATCCTTGCAGGTCATGTACACAAATATATGCTGATTGCCTTCCCTGACAATTCAACATGTTACACTGCTAGAAATGTCCAACAGTGATTGAAAGAGCATGACTAAGACTTCCAAGTACTACTATGGCCCCTTAATTCCCCAGACTTGAACCCAATTAGGCACCTGTGGGGCCACCATGTTCATCATGGATCCTTTCCCACACACTCTCCAGCAGCTGTGGGATGCAGTCACCATAGTTCCAGATACCTGTGATAACTTACCATGACCTTACTGAGTCACTACTAGCCCGTCAACTGCTGTCCATGCTACATAAGGCACTTACTGTGGATATTAACTGGTGGTCATAATGATGTGACTCAACTGTGCATAAATATCCTTAGATTATGCTCAATTGTGGGAGACTTGCAGATTTTTGGTGCAGATTCTACATCCAAAATCCACAAGAAATTTGAAGCACTTAATGTTAGTATATGGGGTGTACATAAAAAGAGAGTCCTTTTTGCAAATACTACACTGGGAATTCACTCTTGCTATCTTAACCCCTTAAGGCTGAAAAGTAGTTAATGACCAGAATTTTTTTTTCGTTTTTGCCTCCTTAGGCGTTTCAACAGTTTGTTAACTATTTATTTTTTCATGACACAGTTATATGAGGCCTCGTTTTATTCGTGACATGTTGTACTTTATGGGGGAATAGTTTAAATTCACTTATAAATAATTGCAGAATTTTTTTTACATTTTTAAAAATGTTTTGGTTTTTTTAATTTTTTTTATTACACCATTCACATTTCACACTTATTAACCTGTTAGATTAATTCTACAGGTTATTACGGTCGTGTGGATACATAATATGTATAAGGGTTTTTTTTGTGTGTAATATATGCACAATTATTTTTTTATAAAATATTTATTTTTATTTTATTTTTTTTACACTTTTTATGTTTTTTACTTTTTCTTTTAAATTCCATGACGGGAGAACTGTTTACCTTTTTTTTTTTTTTTTTTTTATCACATGTAATGTATTAGCATATTCATATAGCTAATACATTATATATCTGTGTCAGTCTGACACATGCATCAGTCAGGGTAAGCACACAGTCTTCCCTGATCGCTGGCTTCTTACAACACAGACAGCCCTGGGGCTAGTGTAGGTCCCCGGGCTATGTGCACCTTTCCCCGGGCTCTGGTCGGTCACCCCGGGTGTCCCCTATCACCCGACAGAGCGGTGAAGACTTTTGATTGCGCTGCGGTGATGAACTGCGACAATCAAAGGGTTAAAACACCAGGGAGCGGAGGTAGGAGCTGCACTGGGAACAGGGCTGTGAAGTACAGCCCTGTACCCAGCGCTGCTGCGGCGCCAGGGCGCCGAAAACCCCGATGTCTGCAGCGACGCCAAAGACGTCGCGCAGGACGAAAGTACCTGCACCAGCCAACGTCAAAAGACAGTGCACAGTCGTTAGGAAGTTAAAGGGAATATCTAAGGTAGACGACCCCTGTTCATATGCCTTGGACATCATTAGGAGAGGTTCTCTTCTTGAGACCCCCTCTATAAGCTAAAATGGAGAGCTGATTGTCTCGCATGGTGGAGTTGAGCCATGTATTATAACGATGGCTGTCTGAATGGCCACCATGTAATAGTACATTAACTTTTGAAATATTTGGTCAAACAAGACTTTCCCAGGCTAAATCTGCTATTTACATTCAGTGCTGACAGCTGGACCTGCGGCAATCAGCTGATCGTATGAGCATGGCCAACTCTTCCTACCCACCAAATCCTGAAAGCTACTCTTACACACCCATACTATGATTAAAGGCTCTGGCTCTTGTTTACTCCCTTCCCTTCTAAATTCCTGTGACTTGTAGGAGAAGAATGCGCAAAAAACTGACAACATCCCAGACTTTCCAAATATTTGGCAAGAAACTAAAAATGTAAAAGATTTAACACTTACATTTCCAATAAGTTTTATTTTAAATTGTGGTACAACCATTCAAAAAAAAAAAAGGGGTAAATAAAAAAAACGACCCAGCCAAGGCCCATTGTCTATTAGTATTTCACATAGTGTCTCTCCTTGGCTTTATGGATTTCATTTTTTTCTTTCAGCGTTTCTTCACACCTATAGCATGTGGAAGCAGCGATCATTTTCTTATATTTACATAAATATGAACTAGTTCTCACAATGGACAAAATGGTTGTTACTATAATTAAGTTTAAGCTCTCTAACTTTTAGACAGAGATAGTAAATGAGGGCCAATTCTCTCCAATTTGCTGGGATAATAACAAGCCTATAAACACCAACCAACCATTACTTTAAAACTAATGAAGGTGAAAGTTAATAACATGATGTGTTATTGGGTGATGGCTAGAAGCTAGGTCAGAGCATCTCCAGAATGACAGGTCTTGTGGACAGGGCCGGACTGGGAATAAAAATCAGCCCTGGCACTAAGCCCCCAGCAGCCCACATACAATATCCGCTTACAAAAAGTTCCTTGTTTCTCGCACCTCCCACTTCTAAAATAAACTATACCTATAAAGCTGCTTTCGAAAACAGAGGTTTTTTGTGTGCGATTATTTGTGGCAGAAAGGCAGAAGCAGTTAATGCTTGAAAACATTTCTGCACAAAATAACACATAAAAAAATTCACCAAAACCGCTCTGTGAGAACCCCCTACAATTACAAGAAAGGAAGAGAAAGAAAAAGTGTGTCAGAGAAAACCCCTCATCACAAGTCAGTTTGTGCACTTGCTTTACAATCCGGGACACAGCCCTACAACGACACTACATAAGTCACCAACCTACAACCCCACCAATTCACATCACCAGTAAGGTCAGGTCACATCACATGAATACAGCACTGACTCAACACAGAAGTAAACTTTACCCCAGACCAGCAGGGACTCACAGTAACGTCATCTCAGATGGAGTTGTTCTCGATCTCCTTTTCTTTCTTACTGGCCCAAATCTCCATGATGCCTTCCTTTGTTGTTCCTTTCCTATTTCTTTCTCTGTCCGGTACAGCATGCAATGTCTTCATTCTAGTTGGTCACTACTCGGTCCCTGTAGATATACCACAAATACATCTTAGCTCTCCTCTCTTTGAGTCCACACTTTCCTATCAATTCCCCAAACAGCTATGTTAGCACACCTAAAAAATTAGAAATTAAAAAATGTCAGATAAGAGGCATGTAAATAGGGAAGACCCCCATTAGCTGGGTAAAAAGGGCATTCCTCCATTAATTTTGTAGGTAGAACAGGGGACTACCGCACCCAGAAACTAAGCCAGGTAGCAAGGGCAGTCTGCCAGTAACTATGCCAGTAAGCCGGGGCTGCCCCCAGTAAATCAGCCCAGTAGGGCCATGGCAGTAAATAAGCAATCGGAGGGCCATTAAGTAGGGAGGCAGGGCAGTATATAGCCGAGTCTGGCATCATATATGTAGGCAGGGGTAGTCAATAAAGCCATGCATGGCCAGGGGGTATATAGCCTAGGCAGGTGGCAGGGGGTATAAAGCTAGGCTGGGCCAGGGTGAATAGCATCCATGGCCAGGGGAATAATAGCCAGGAAGGTGCCAGGGGTGTTATAAGCCAGGCAAGGGCCCTGGGATGTAATAGCCAGGCAGGGCCCAGGGGTGTGAAAAAAAAAAGAATAGAGCCATTCAGGGCCAGGGGTTATAGCCAGGCAGGGCCACGTGTATCGAGAGCCAGGCAGGGCCAGTGTAATAGAGGCCCAGGCAGGCCAGAGAATAGGTGGCCAGGCAGTGCCAGTGTATATGTAGCCAGGCAGGGCCAGTGTATAGGTTGGCCAGTCAGGCCAGTGTATAGAGGGCCAGGACACGGCCAGTGTATAGAGTGCCAGGCAGGGCCAGTGTATAGAGGGCCCAGGCAGAGCCAGTGTGATAGTTAGCCAGGCAGGGCTAGTGTATAGGTAAGCCAGGCAGGCCAGTGTGATAGAGGGCCAGTCGAGGCCAGGTATAGAGGGCCAGGAGTGGCCAGTTATAGTAGCCAGGCAGGGCCATTGTATAGAGGGCCAGGCAGGGCAAGTGTAGTAGGTAGCCAGGCAGGGCCAGTGTATAGGTAGGCCAGGCAAGGGCCAGTTGTATAAGAGGGCCAGGGCAGGGCCAGTGATAGGTAACCATGCAGGGACAGTTAATAGAAGCCATGTAGGGCCATGTAAAGGAGGGCGCCAGGCAGGGGCAGTGTATAGGTAGCCAGGCAGGGCCAGTGTATAGAGCGGCCAGGCAGGGCCAGTGGTAAAGGTACCAGGCAGGGCCATGTATAGAGGGCCATTAGTCCAGTGTATAGGATGGGCCAGGCTGGCACTGTATAGGTAACCAGGCAGGGCCAGTGTATAGAGGGCCATGTAGGGCAAGTGTATAGATGCCATCAGGGCCAGTGTATAGAGGGCCAGACAGGCCCAGTGACTAGAGTGCCCAGTGCAGGGCCAGTGTATAGAGTGCCAGGGCAGGCCAGTGTAATAGGTAGCCAGGCGTGCCCGTGTAAAGAGGCCAGGCAGGGCCAGTGTATTAGAGGGCCAGGCAGGGCGCGGTGTATCGGATAGACCAGCAGGGCCAGTGTAGTTAGAGGGCCAGGCAGGGCCATTGTATAGATGGCCAGGACAGGCCAGTGTATAGAGGCCAGGCAGGGCCAGTGTATAGAGAGCCGAGGCAGGGCCAGTGTATAAGAGAGCCAGTGCAGGGCCAGAGTATGAGGGCCAGGCAGGGCCAGGTGTATATGTAGCCAGGCAAGGGCCAGTGTATAGAGAGTCCATGCAGGGCCAGGTATAGAGGGCCAGCAGGGCCAGAATATAGAGGGCCAGGCCAGGGCCAGTGTATAGGTAACCAGCGCAGGGCCAGTGTATAAGAGAGCTAGGTAAAGGGCCAGTGTAATAGAGGCCAGGCAGGGACATGTGTATAGGTATAGACCATGCAGGTCCAGAGTGTAATAGAGGGCCAGTCATGGCCGAGTGTATAGGTAACCAGCAGGGCCAGTGTATATAGGGCCATGTAGGCCATTGGTATAGAGGCCAATGCAGGCCGAGTTGTAATAGGTAGACCATGCAGGGCCAGTGTAAGAAGTGGCCAATGTAGGGCCAGTGTATAGAGGGCCATGCAGGGCCAGTGTTAGGTAGCCAGGCAGGGCCAGTGAATAGAGAGGCCATGTAATGCCAGTTTAAGTAGAGAGCCAGGCAGGGCCAGTGAATAGTAGCCAGGCAGGTGCCAGTGTATAGAGTACCAGGCAGGCAGTGTAAAGGTAGCCAGGCAGGGCCACGTATAGTAAGGAGCCGAGGCAGGGCCAGTGGTATTAGAGGGGCCATGCAGGGCCAGTGTATAGGTAGTCCAGCAAGGGCCATTGTATAGGGAGAGTCCAGGCGTGCAGTGGTATAGAGATGGCCAGGCAGGGCCATTAAGTATTTTAAAAAAAAAAAAAAATCTTACTCACTTGATGTCTTTCCCTCCTCTTCTCCAAGTCCCTCTGAGCGGCCTGCTCACCTCCCTGGTGCGGGCCGCGGAGCAGGCGCGGCGTTGACTCATCAATCGCCGCCTGCCCCGCGGCCCTCCTGGAGTTTTGGCTGATCAACGGGATCAATAGATTCCCAGATGTTCAGGCCTCGGCTGCTGCCTGCACCACGCGGTGCAGTTGGCGGCTGTGAATTGCTGCATGGCTGGGTCAGTGACCCGCCGAGCAGCGAGGGGCCTCCTGCCCCCTAGGCACATGGGTCCAGTCGCATATCGACCAATTGCGGCCCCTGTGTGCGGGCGCCGGTAAACTCAGCACCCGCCAAGAGGGAAGGGGGGGGGTAACACCCGCCCCCTCGGCGGGGCGCACCTAGCCGCCTCGGCCCGACCCCAGCGGCCCGCCTGCAAGTTTGCCCTATGCAGTTCCGGCCTGCTTGTGAGTGGTTCCCAATACTTATGTGTTAGTACCTACCAAAAGTGGTCAAAGGAAGAACAACCAGTTAATTGGCAATAGGGTCACGGCGACGCAGGGCTTGCTGATTGCTCCACTTTTAATATGCATCAGTTTATTTTTTTTTTATAAATCTCCACTCTTCTTATATGTCTCTATATGTGTTCTGCTATATGTACTGTAAGGCAACAGCCGGGAAGGTCTGCAATGGCGTGTATATCCCAGCCAGGTTCTGGACATATGCCTTTGAAAGTCAAGACACATCCACCAAGGTAAGGAGCCATGTGGAGTGAAAGGCCAACAATTTTAATATAATGTCTATAGTACAGACCAGTCGGCATAACGTTTTAGTATTAGTATGGCTTCCAGCCAATTCCTGGTCGGCCTTTCATTTGGGAAAAAAAGTAAGCATAAAGCAGGGTGGGTGCTTACTCCCCATGTTCCATGCCAGGATTTCCCAGGCTCGTTCACACTGGAGGAGGCCAGTGTCTGCTACACCATACCCTATGGTTGCACAGAGGTGTTGTGTATGGAATCTACTCCTATGTTTAGCAAGTGCTCAGATGAGCAGGAATTTTTGTTTATGTTTTCCGCTAGTTATGTGAATGTTATTGCCATACGTTTGTTTTCTGCACAATAAACATATGGACCAAGGAGCCGTTTCCACCTTATATCTGCCTCTGTCTCAATGCTTGAAGGACTTATGCGGTGATCCCCGAGCTGTGGTAGCTCACAGTACCTTATCATGTAATTTAAAATGTTTTAGCTACGTATTGCTGCTCATGGTTCATTCCCTGCTATCAATTACAGAACCCATATATATTAATATAGAAGTCAACGAGATGGTAGATTCGAGGTTATAAGATCCATTTACAGAAGTTGCCTATATGAATTGTAACAATTTGGACATAGTTGAAATTCCATCCTTATTTATCCTTGAAGTTGGTGAGCTTAGAACAGGAAATTCCTTTCACAGACTTTGTCAGGATGATTAATTTATCTTTGTAGATGATACCATCAGAGAGCCATAGCAGCTAATGCTACTCGATATGGCACATTGACAGTCTTGTTACAAGCTTGACTCATGCAGCACCACAGACTGTTTAAAGCAACCTGTAAAAAAGATAAATTAATATATATACAATATATACAATACATGAACACAGACACACACACTAAACGTATATAAATAACTATTATATATATATATCCACATATGTGTGTATATATATAGATATACTAAATTATAATGATGTGTGTGTTTGTCTATATATATCTATATATAGTATATATAATATATAATATGAGAATTTGTGTGTTTAAAACTATACAAAATTAACATATCTCTAAACTCAGGATATAGATGTGTGTGTGATATATATAATTATGAATATATATATATATATATATATATATATATAATATATATATATAATATATATATATAAATGTATATATATACACTCACCGGCCACTTTATAAGGTACACCATGCTAAAGTAACAGGGTTGGACCGCCTATTTTGCCTACAAGAACTGCCTTCAATTCTCGTGGCATAGCTTTAACAGGTGTTGCAACCAACGATGCTCAATTGTACCAAGGGGCCCAAAGATGTGCCAAGATCATATTCCCCACACCAAGACAACCACCACCACCACCTATGAACCGTTGATACAAAGGCATGGATGGAATCCATGCATTTTCATGTGTGTTGACGCCAAATTCTGACCCTACCATACCGAAATGTCGCAGCAGAAATCGAGACACATCAGACAGTGCAACAGTTTTATCCAATCAACTAACTGTCCAATTTCGAAGAGTCTTGGTGCAAATTGGAGCCTCAATTTTCCTTTCTTAGCTGAAAGTAGGGCACCCGTGTGGTCTTCTGCTGCTGAATCCTATCAGCCTCAAAGTTCGCCGAACTGTTCGATCAGAAGAAGCTCATCTGCCTACCTTGGTTATAACCGTGATGCTATATTGAGTCACAGTTGCCTTTCTATCGCTTCGAACCATCTGCCCATTCTTCCTTTACCTGCTGGGCTCAACAAGGCATTTTTCCGCCCACAGGACTGCCGCTCACTGGAATGTTTTTTGCTTTTATCGGTACCATTCTCTGTAAACCTAGAGATGGTTGTGCGTGAAAAATCCCAGGAGATCAAGCAGTTCTGAAATACTCAGACCAGCCCTTCTGGCACCAACAACCATGGCCACGTATACAAGGCACTCAATCACCTTTTCTTCCCAATAACTGATGCTCGTTTGAACTGAGAGATTGCTTGACGGATGACCTACATGCCTAAAATGCACTGAGTTGCCGCCATGTGATTTGGCAGATTAGAAATTAAGTGTTAACGAGCAGTTGGACAGGTGTACCTAATAAAGTGGCCGGTGAGTGTATATATATATAGGGGAGCAAATGTAACATGTAATAGGTAGCATGTCATGTCGGTATTACTTTGCCATTGCAGTCAATCTCAACATATCACAAATATCAGTATCAAAATGTTAAGCTATACACATGTAGGCATAGGTAAATAAAGACTATTGCCAAATACATTGCTGTACCGACCACCTCTCTCTGCTCTAAGGCTAGGTCTACACAGCACAGGATTCAGTATTTTGAATCCACTGAATAACCAACCGTAACCAGCACTGTGAAGCTCTTAATAGAAAATCCGTGCTGTAGTCTATATAGCATGGATTTTTTACTGAGGAGCACCTAAACCGAAAACCGTCCGGAGGAATATAGAACCTGTTGTATAATCCGCCGGACTGATGTCGGATTCCCGTAGACCCAATGTACTGGTTGTAGCAGCAGCCAGGCTGATCCAGATGGTGATGTCACTCCCTGCTGTGTTTTATCAGCAGCACAGAAGCTTGTTTATGTTTCTTACTGACAAACTTCAACCTTTGAGCTCTGCAGCCTTGTGTTTTGCTACGTAAGCCCTTCCATTATCAATGTCCCTCTAACAGGCTCAGCTAGGAATAGCAGAGCTGATATCCCAATCACTGCTGTAGAACCATTAACAGCCTAACCAGCAAATGAGAGCCTGAAGCTGGCTGTGAAGTGTAGGCTCTGTGAAACACCTTATTGATAACAACAAACTTTAAATCACTATAAATGAAAAAAATTCGAACAAATTTCAATACACTTTAGATACTTAAATTGTTTACTGTCTCCAGACCTCTGCATTCTTCTTTACATCCAGGCTCTTATCTGGAGCTAATACATTTCACAGCTGAGAGTTTGCTTCAATTGGATCCAGTACTGATACATTTTATCTGCTACAAAATATTGTAACAAACTACACAAAGAAGAGATTAAAGGTAAGTTCACTCGGCGCAATTACGCCGGGTGTTCGCGGAGTCGCGCTGATCGGTGCATACTCCTACTGCCGGACTCATAGACATGTCATTTATCTCCCCACGCGTACAACATGATCGTATTGTACTGTACAAGCAGGAAAAGGAGGTGTAATCCATAGTTCTCTATGAGAACTGTGGATTACCATAATGATTGGGGCGCATTTTGCTCGTATTAGAGCGCAGTACGCCGCAAAATACGTGCCGAAATGCGCCCCAAAATAAGCCGTGTGAACATACAATAAGGGCTTGTCCCCATTGCACTGGTTTTCAGTCGGTTTTACAGACGCTTATCGGATTTGAAAGCCATCTGTAAACCAGCTGTCAACCTTTTACATGGACTTTAATGGAGGATTTTCCGCTGGACTTTTTTTTTTTTACATCATGCAGTAGAGCGGGTTCATAAATCAGGCGCATCAACTGCCACTATGATGCGCATGTTCATTCTTCTGCCTGGTTTTGGGTAGAAGATGAACATATGGGTGTGAAGGGGGACAAGTTGAATCCGCAAACTGCAGATAAAAGCCGTCTCCCTGTGTGCCAAAAAAAGACCAAATACCAGTCGGGATTTCCAGACTGGTATTTGGTCTTTGCCATGTAAACGCGGCCTAACGCAGTTACTGTTATAACAGAACAAGGTAGTAGACCGCTGGGCCACCGCAAGCGGTGGTAGTAGCCGTACCAGGGAGCGGAGTCTAAGTGGGTCTCTTTTTTCACCATAGCCCGCCGCAAAGCGGGATGGACTTGCTGCGGCGGGTTTCCACCAGGTCGCTACCCCTATATGACTTGCTTGTGGTGGTAGCAGAGGTGCAACGAAGTACCAAATCGGGCAGGCAAACTCCCTAGTCGGGACGGGGCCAAAAAAGGGCAGGGCAGCAGCGAAGGTTTGTGGTCAAGAAACGTAAGCCGGAGGGACTTACACGGGATTGGCAACTGGAACGTAAAGAATGCTTCCTTGCATAGGTACGGGCACTATGGAATCTGCGGAGTACAGGAAGAGGTGGAGCCATTATATAGGGTCACCGGCCATCAGTCAGCTGAGAAGCAGCAGCGCGGTCAGGTAAGACCCATGGGGGGCCCGTGGGGACCCCGGGCGCACCTGGACCACGGCCTGGGCGCCCCCGCTCGACAACTGTGTTGTGCTGAGATGGTTGCCTTGACTGTATGCGGTTGCATCAGACTCTAAAATTGAAAAACTTTTAGGCCGTATTGAACTATACACCCACAGCTAATTTACAGTACAATAATAGTGAATAAGGGGATTGTAAATGCAATGTAAAGGTTGAAATCTGTGGCAAGTCTGCCTCAAACACATGTAGATTTTCTACAGATTTAATACATATTTTTTGTCATGTACATGCGAAGTCTTGAAGGGAACCTGTCACATTGAATATGGTATCAGATCTGCTGGCGGCATGTTACAGAACAGAACTGAGAACAGAAAACGTGGATAATATTTCCTGTATAAGGGTTTTTGGGGGGGGAGGTATAAAGATCAGGGTTTTGAAATTTGGGTTATGATTTTATTTCATTTATAAACCCCTGCTATTCTGGTTAATAAAAACACATTTGGAGTTATCTGTGATTAACAACCCATCTTTGTATACACACTGGGGGCACAGGGAGCCGAGGAGTTAATGGGGTATTTTAATGTCCATTTTTATTGCATACAAAGAATGGAGCAAATGAATTTCATAGTTCAAAATTAATGGGCGATTATTAAATGTAAAGTAGGAGGGGAGCAAGGGGCCCATATACAGTTAGGGGCCGTTCACACGGCACAGGACAAATACCATTCGGTTTATCCGACCGGTATTTGTCCTGTTTTCGTGCCGTACACACAGCTGCCGGGGACGGCTTTTCTCCACAGTTTTCGGAGAAAAGCCCTTGCCTTCACATAGACATGTTCAAATTCTGTCCGAAAACCGAATGGAAGAATGAGCATGTTCTATGTTTTTCGGACTGCCGGCGGTCTGAAAAATCACCGGGCAGAAAATCCGTGCAGTGGGGACCGCTGCACGGAATTTCCATCAAGGTCCGTGTAAAAGTTTTTCAACCGGTTTTCAAAACCGAGAACTGGCTGAAAAACCGTGCCGTGGGGACAAGCCCTTATTGCACAGGTGCCCTCTGCTATCTGTTTACTTCTGACCTGTCATCACTGAATGAGGCTCCCCTGGACTGGATGCAACTTGATTCCCTACTTTATTGATTGGACTGTGTTTTATGCAAACTATATTTTCTGTCTATGAGACTTTCTATGAATCCATACACTGCACCGAGGAAAGACACTTCTCAAATGAAGGGGCAAAGTGCTTCACTTAGCACTTCAGCCCCTTAATTTTAGCAATTAGTAAGCCTCTCCGCACCCAGCCCCCTATCAATCAAAACTTCTGACATGTCGCTATGTGCCACTAAATGATAGGTATTCTTTTTTCACACTATTAATAACGCAAACAACAATAGTAGTTTTTCCTCCACAGAAGAATAAGGGTGCGTTCCCACGGCACAGGATAAATACCATCCGGTTTTCGGACGGAAGATGGTGGTTGCTCAATGTTTTTTGAGCGGAACGCGGGCGGCAAACTGCCGGGCGGAAAACCCGTGCAGTGGGGACTGCTGCACAGGTTTTCCATAGAGCCCAATTGTGCTCATTTTCGGCCGTTTTTTCAGGCGGTCTGAAAAACCGCATACCGGCTGAAAAACCGGCCGAAAACCCGTGCAGTGGGGACATGGCCTAAGGATTGTCATGAAGCATACTATGCCAAAGCCTTGTTTCCAATATAATATAGCTATAAAAAGTTTCTTTCGACCTTAACATAGTTGAGCTTTGTAGAACTAAAGAGAGTCATGTAAGTACTTGCACCGAGAATGTTGCTGGGAATTCCATACAGACAAAAATGTCAATGAACAGTGCAATGTTCATACTAGACCTGAAGAAATGACACCGTAGTATACACACTGAGTCAGATACTTGTGGGTTGTTAAACTGTACAGATAAAAATGCGAAGAAATTCCAAATATTTATGGAAATTATTGCTTTCAAACCAATCATCATGAGGAATGCAACTTACTCAATGCTGGGAAACTTAGTCATGAGAGAAAGCAGCACCCTGACCCTGCCGATGATGAGAAAAATTAGAAGCGTTGTCTGAACCCTTAAAAATAGAAGCTGCAAAAGCTGTAGTATAAGGCTAGGTCTACACAGCATTGGACAAAAAACGACCTGAAAATCAAATCCTAAAAACGTTCATAAATCGGAGTTTTTTGTCCACTGCCTGTCAAAAGCTAGACATAGCATAGTACAGCATAGCATGGTCTAAGATGCAATCCAAGAAGATTACCAGATCATTTTAAAGAAATCAGTATTGGAATGTTGTATATTTATTCAAGTCCATGGGTGATCCAGCAAAGCCTTGATCCCAAACACACCAGGAATGTTCTGAAGGTGCTATTTACACAGTTTGATGCAGTTTTTTAACCTAATTTTCAGGGAAGGGTAATAAAGCAAAGATAAGTGTATAGAAAAGATCCTTCTCTAGTTTTTAAAGGGAACCGGTCACATAGGTATAGCCACTATTGCCTAGGGCAGCACAAGCTAGCGACAAACATGCAATTTCCAGCGCTGGGTCCCTTATTCTGTAAGATGCATCAGTTTCTAGAGCATTTATTGTTCACTTTGCAGCCTGTTCTGCCAGAGAGAGTCCAGCTTATTCATGAGAAGGTATTAGCCCCACCCACCCATAACAAGCCCCACCCATTCACAGCTGATTCAACCTTTTACTTTGAATAGGTAGGTAGCAGGTGGGTGGAGATAGCTGTGGCTGGGGCTAACGTCTGCTAATAAATCGGACACTTTTCTGGCAAAACAGGCTGCAGTGCTTTATACCACTACTAAAATTATGGCAAGTACAAGTATGACCCAGGCACAGCTGACGGGTGCCAGGAATTGGGCCCCTACTGATCTAATGTTCTGCAGGTAGACCATCAATTTTATAAGGTTGGGTAACCCTTTTACAACTTCCTTATGCATTTACATCAATAATGCTGCTCTGTTCCTGGTGTTTCATGTTGTCTGAAACCTATAGGACTACTAATGTACTGCTCAAATGCTCCTAATTCCCCTGCATTACTTGAAGGCCAGTGAATAGAAGTGAAAATTGGATCACTGCCAATATTTTGGTGTTTATCCCAAGTTATAAATTTGAACAAATTCTCGACTATTTTTTGTCTGAGTGCAGAGGTGATGGAGCAGTAACACAGCTCCTCATTACAGCATTGTTCACATTATATCCATAAAAAGTAATGACCACATTTTACATGTAATGCTAAAAAGCTGGTGTTCCTTGCCTCACTAACTTAATGGTAATCATAAAATGTCTAGCCTCCTTTCCAATACCTCCTTAAAAGTTTCCAATACCTCCTTAAAATGTGAGCTATGACTTAATTGTCTGTTAACATTAGATCCATATAGAATCTGTAAAATATTTTACATCTATGGCGGGGCGACTTAGACAGTGTGTCTTTGTGTTGGGTGGAAGGAGAAAACCTGAGGGCTTAAAATACTGACTTTGCTGTGCTGTGACCCACAAACTGTATTAGACTTGCTGTCATATTATAGAGGCTCTCCACTAAATAGTTATTATGAAGTCTGGTTTGTCAGTGCTGTAATAATTAAGACATGTTGCTAACATGAATTTCTTGTTTAGTCTTAAAGGGGTTGTCCGGATTATTTTTCATTAAATATATTTTGGCTACTGTTGCCCAGTATCCTAAATATGTGTAACCCCTTAAGCCGAACACCTGAAAAGTTCAGCTCTGGCAGTATTTTGTGTTGGACACTTGAAATATGCTGGACAACCACCCTAATCGAATAGTACGGGCATCATCAATAGGTTGTAAGCCAGCATGGTGTACTACACATTTCTATATATATTTCACCATTTTGTATTGTATTATCTATATGCAATTATAATACTAGCAACCCCCCACCCCATACATAGAAGGCGTGTGAGGGGTTGTCGGCTCCCTCTCCCCAGGTCACAGATCATGCCTAGAAAACTCTCCTATAGAAGTCAATGGGTCTGCTCCTGTTCACAGACTCCTATGTCCATGAAGCTGCTGTAAAGCATCTCTTCAAATGCTGTTAAAAGCGGGTCAGACAAGATTGCTTGCCCCACAATCACATACAGACAACAGAACTGAAAAATCTACAATCAGAAAATAAAAATGGCTAAGGAGAAAAGAATATGTATCAGTGTCATGTTTTAATTAGTAAATTGGTAAAATTGGCAGTAGATTCCCAACAAGAAAGAGGCTAGACAGCCTAGAGTTTATGCTGTTTGTTTTTCCTTATCACCTTCCAAGAGCTGTAACTTTCTTATTTTTGCTTCTATATAGCTATAAAAGATTTTTTTTTTGCAGAACAAAATGCACTTTATAAAGGGGAGAATTTACTTTTTATAGAGTTCGCTGTATAGTATTAATAACATATTATCTTAATACTGCAGGGTGGTACAATTCCAGAGATACAATTTTTTTTTTTTTTTTTACAATTAGTTTTAATAGTTTTTTAAATTATTATTTAAATTTGCTTCTCACAATTTTATTAGACCAACTAATAAATGTGAAATGTGTTTTTTATCGTAGTTTGGGTTTGGGATACATGTAACTTTTTGATTGATTTTTATTCCAAATTTTCTAGAGGAAGTGCAGCAACTAAAAAAAAACCCTGCAATTTTTGGATAATTTTTTTTCTATTGTGCTCACTGTGCGGGACTATTGTTCTATTTTAATAAATCAGATGCACAATACCAATTTTGTTTAAGTTTTTATTATTTTTCTTTTTTAGTTTTTTAATATTTTTAAAACTTTACTTTTTTACTTATATTTTTAGTCGATCTAAGTTACTTGAGCACAAGGAAGTGCAACCACTTTTATACTGTTCTGCAATACTGATATATTGCGGAATATTGAAAACTAATATTGATTGGAGCTCTTTCTTAGACTGCTCATCTATCACATCTAGAAATATGGTAGGTCCAATCAAGCATGGGTGATTTCATTAGTATATGTGTACATCCATTTTCTTGGTGAGTAATGGATTCATTGTCTCCAATCAGTTGAAGGTGGCACTGATTTCCACCAGTGGATTAGTGGCCCCAGAGAAACGCAAAAGCAAAAAAATGTTCACCACACCATAATGTTGACATCACCAGCTCATGTACTTCCAGCAATGGTTGCAGGGTGTTTGATTTCTGATGTTTCTCACCTGACACACCAACATCCATCTATCCAAGTTAGAAGAAAATGTGACTTATTGGAGAATACAACCAATTGCCAATCACTGGAGGTCCGATACTGCAATGAAAATTAAAGCCTTTTCTGCTGATGCAGATTCAGTGACCATAGCGTTCTCTGAACTGTTGTTTTAGTCTGGTAGCCCCTGGGTCATTTTGGCAGTGAGCTGTTCTGTTGGATCATGTTGTTCTACCTTTCTGCACCTTTGTAGCTGTTGCGAATTTCTCACATTAATGGAACGTGGTGCTCAACAGTTTTCATGTTGCCAATTCTCAATGTTCCCAAACTGTGTACCGCCATCTTTGGCCTGAAAGCCAATAAACATCCCTTTTTGCAACTCTGATAAATCACCCCTTTTACCCATGACAGCAATGAGAGATGTGTGCAGACAGAATATCGCACACCTTAAATATCCACCATACCCACCAGTGCACCACACATGACTTCCTTCATGAGCTAACAAAAGCAACCCTTTAGGGTGGCCATTTGCCTCTTACCCCTGATGGTGCTGAGTTTTGTTGAAACATTTTGTGGTGGCAGTATTAGTTGTTAGACATCAGTGTTAGGGCATGTCCCCATGGCACGGGTTTGCAGCTGGTTTTTCAGACGGCTTGCGGTTTTGCAAACCGTTTGAAAAACTGGCCGCAAATGAGTCCAACAGGCTCCTATGGAAAACTCGTGCAGCAGTCCCCACTGCATGGGTTTATCACCTGGCGGTTTTCGGACGGAATATGTGCAAGTGAATGTGAAGCGGGAGGGCTTTTCTCTGCTCATCGCGGGAAAAAGACGCTCCTCCTCCCCCGCGGCCGTGTGCACGGCACACAAACCAGACAAATACCGGTCAGATAAACCGACTGGTATTTGTCCATTGCCATGTAAACGGACCCTTATGGTCCTAATACTTCTCTTATTCTTATATACTTCATTAATTGTAGTGATCGATTCATTATCCATCCTCAGTGAGTCCAGTCAGGGCAAATATGAATTTATTATCTCCCTCTAGATAGGCAGTATACATTTAGTTTCAATTACATGGGATTACTGTATATTTTGCTATGAAATGAAGCAATTTACAGAAGCAAATTTATCTAAATTAAAAGACACCACACTCTTATTAGTTTCAACACTTTAGTCCATTTTAATGTTTGTAATAAAAGTTATATTTTAAATTAGTATTAAGAACAGGTTAATGGTAGTATTGGTTATGGGGATTTATTGTGTGCCTCATTGCATATTGGTGTATGGTTCCTTTATAAGCCACATGCTGCCAACATTTAAACTAGGAGATGGTCATAATAATATGTCTTGATTTTGTTTATAGTGTAAGACAATTTACTTCATATTGGTCTCTGCCACAGTGCTCCTATACTAGTGCTCCCCATAGTGCCCATATGGCATTAGCAGCCACAATACCTCTGTAATAGATCTTGACACAGTGGACGACATGTATGAATCTCGCCACGTCGGGGCGCTCCTTTCCGCCAGTTTTCCGGCGAAATGTGTGCCTGATTTATGTTGGCGCCGGCGGTGCACTCATACATACTATGTAAAGTCCGCCGCACCTCGCCAGTGTTTGGGGCGCAGTGCGGGACTTAGGCGCAGTGCGAGACTGCGCCTCACATGTATTCCGATTTGAGACAGGCTGGAAAACAGCGAGAAATCATTAAAGATGTCCGTGCGGAGTACGAATCAAAAATCGCCTTTATAAACATTTTCAGAAAAAGAGCTGAAACCTCAAAAAGAAAATATAATTAAAAAAAAAAAACTAAATTTGATTTTTTTTTAAATTTTTTCTTTTCTCCAAAAAAATCAGAATAGGAGCGCAAACCATTAAAACCTAAGAATTTTGGGAAAATTGGCGGGAAATACAGTAATTACAAATTTGGTGAAACCTATTCCCCTCAATAGTCCGGGCCCCAAAATCCGGACAAATTTTCATAGATTAGGAGTGACAGAGAACCATTAAAATCTATGGAGAACTATGACCAATCAAATCAAAGGCGGACAGTTCAAAAATACAGTAAAAATACAGAAAAGAGCTGATTGGCTGAGATAACGGGGGCTTGGCTATCTCAGCCATTCAGAGCGCGAGCTACTTCTCCCATTGTAGTCTATGGAGAGATCGGAGCTATGCAATCTCGGCATGGAGTATGAATAAAGAAATCATTTTTATTAAGTGTAAAACATTATCAGATAAAGCGCTGAAAACCTTCTATAAAAAAAAATCAGTTAAATCCCGAACAACGCGTTTGTCGCCGAGACCCGGTGCTACATAGGGAATTGCAATATAGAGAATTGCCTGGAAATACAGTAATTCAAATTGTTTAAACTCTTCTGATTGGTCGGCATAAACCAGCCAATCAGAACAGGAGCGAGAGTGGCCCATTATATCCTATGGAGGAGTATTGACCAATCATATTCAAAGGTGGAACAGTTCAAAATACAGTAAAAAGGCAGAAAAGAGCTGATTGGTTGAAGCGGCGGGGGCTCTTCCAGCTTAGCCAATCAGAGCGTGAGCTACTTTCTCATAGAGTTCTATGGGAAAGAAATGCAGAGCGAGCTCTGTTTTGTGATTGGCTAATTTAAAAAAGGCGCGTTATTTGGACCAATGGGAGAGCGAGCGACGCTCTTATGGGTTTTCTAATGCAATCTGGAATAAAACTGTACATGGCCGAAATCAAATGATAAGACTACAGAAGTTTCTCCGATGTGTATATAAAATGAACAATAATATTGGGGTAAAGAAAAAAAATATTAATTCAATAAATTCATGTATATATTTTTTTTTTGTTAGCCAAGGATCAATAGTATGGGTGTACCGAAAAAAAGAAATAAACATGAATTTATTGAATTAATATTTTTTTTTCTTTACCCCAATATTATTGATCATTTTTTATACACATCGGGACAAATTCTGTAGTCTTTTCGTTTGATTTCGGCCATGTACAGTTTTATTCGAGATTGCATTAGAAAACCCATAAGAGCGTTGCTCGCTCTCCCATGGGTCCAAATAACCGCGCCTCTTTTACAAACAGAGCTCGCTCTGCATTTCTTTCCCATAGAACTCTATGAGAAAGTAGCTCGCGCTCTGATTGGCTAAGCTGGACGAGCCCCCGCTAGCTCAACCAATCAGCTCTTTTCTGCCTTTTAACTGTATTTTGAACTGTCCCGCCTTTGAATATGATTGGTCAATATTTCTCCATAGGAAATAATGGGTCCCTGTCGCTCCTAATCTGATTGGTCAATACTCCTCCATAGGATATAATGGGGCCACTGTCGCTCCTATTCTGATTGGTCAATACTCCTCCATAGGATAGAATGGGCCACTGTTGCTCCTGTGCGGATTGGCCGGTTCAGGCCGCCCAATCAGAAGAGCTTAAGCAATTTGAAGTACTGTATTTCCCGGCAATTCTCTGTATTGCGATTCCCTATGTAGCGCCGTTCTCGGCGACAAACGCGTTGTTCGGGATTTAACTGATTTATTTTAGAGAAGGTTTCAGCGCTTTATCTGAGAATGTTTTACACTTAATAAAAATGATTTCTTTATTCATACTCCATGCCGAGATTGCATAGCTCCGATCTCTCTCTCCAAAAATACCCTTACAATGGTGATAGTAGCTTCGCTTTTTTTTCTCCTGTTAATGGCTTGGGATTTTTTGGCCAACATCCCCCGCCCATCTGTCCCATCAGCCCAATCAGCTCTTTTCTGTATTTTTACTGTATTTTGAACTGTCCCGCCTTAGATTTTGATTGGTCCAAACTTCTCCATAGGATAATTTTTTTTAAATTGGGATCACTATTAGTCGCTTTCCTATTTATTCTTTTTTATTGGTCCAAACTTCTCCATAGGATTTAATGGTTGGCTCCTCTGTCGGCTTCCTTTTTTCTTGATTTGTGCTGAGATAGCCAATCCTCCACTATCTCAGCCAATCAGCTCTTTTCTATATTTTTACTGTATTTTGAACTGTCCCGCCTTTGATTTTGATTGGTCAAAATTTCTCCATAGGATATAATGGGTCTCTGTCGCTCCTAATCTGATTGGTCAATACTCCTCTATAGGATATAATGGGTCCCTGTCGCTCCTATTCTGATTGGCCGAGATAGCCAAGCCCCCGCTAGCTCAGCCAATCAGCTCTTTTCTGTATTTTTACTGTATTTTGAACTGTCCCGCCTTTGATTTTGATTGGTCCAAATTTCTCCATAGGTTTTAATGGTTCACTGTCGCTCCTATTCTGATTGGCTGGTTTATGCCGACCAATGAGAATAGCTTTCAGAATTTGAATTACTGTATTTCCCGGCAATTTCCAATATCCTAATTCTTGATATTGCGCCGTTCTAGATTTGTGGAAAGTGATTTTTTTAAATATATTTTTTATTTTTAAGGTTTGAGCTCTTTTTCTGATAATGTTTTCCGCCTTTATAAAGGCGATTTTCGGAATCATACTCCTGCCGCACGGAGCGGAGCGCCGAGATTTCAGTTGCGATCTTCTTCTATGTTTCCTCGCATGTACCGTTCTCGCTTCACTTCGCCTCCGCCGGAGCATTTAGACCAGAATCAACTAGGTCTGCTAGTCGGAGCTGCAATGCGCCACACTTTGCCGACTCGCGATCGTACATGCCTCGGAGTTTTCGAGCGCGAAGCGTCCCGCCTTGGAACGCCTACAGCGCGCCCACACCGCGCCCATTGCCCGCCCCTTCATGCGAGGTGCATCTGAAAGTGGCGAACGCTGCGCCTAACACCGCATTCCCGCGTCCGACAGGGGAATCGGGCCGGAGAGGCGCAGCTTACGCCAGAAATCGGGCGAAAAGCCCAATCATACATGTCGCTCAGTATCTGTGCTATGCAACAATTATTACCACCTCGAATCCTACTGGTCTTGTTAGTGATCTACTAGAGTTAAAAGCAGCCTGTTTATGGATACTCTGTTCCTTCTTCCTGAACCTTTAGAGCTTGTTCACAGAGCATTTTTCTACGCTTATTTTGGGTCATATTGCTGAATACACTTCTATATAAGCATCATAGGGAAGAAATGAAGATACCTCAAGAAATAGTGGAAAACACAGCGCACTTGTGCATAACAGTAAACTTTAGTAAGCGGCCAATTTAGCTAAATTGATGCGCTCACCTTTTAAAGCTGTACTGATATGGTACAGCTCATAACAACGTATAGGAATAACACCAGGTAACGGCAAACAACTTCGTTTTTCTCGGGGTAAAGCAGCTCCGGACTCCTCCAGGCGCACAGTCAGTGTAGACTCTGGGATAAGGTATAAAGCAAAGAAGACTCTGCAAGAAGCAGAGCCAGCGAGGAAATCCACTACAAGCGCTAAACCCTTGGTAAGTAAATATCAGAAATGTAGTTTAAAAATGTAAAAAGATATAATAAACCATCTATATTTTTACATTTTTAAACTACATTTCTGGTATTTACTTACCAAGGGTTTAGCGCTTGTTGTGGATTTCCTCGCTGGCTCTGCTCCTTGCAGAGTCTTCTTTGCTAAGTAAGCATCAAAAATGCCCATGGAACACTTCCCACTAAGTACAATATAAAATCAGCATTGTCGTTCGATGCCTACTGTCTGTGCTTGCAAAGAATAGACATGTCAATTCTTTGAGGTGTTTTATTTCTAAAGTATAGGAGGCAGAAATCTGCCTCACACAGTTGCTTCGTTTCCTCATTGATATTTTGTGTCTGCGCCAAAAAATACTTTGTGTGAACTTCTCCATAGCGGCTGGCACAGCAATGGCAATGTGATTAACACTGTTTTTTTCAGTACAGGTGACAATAGGACGGCCACTAAGCTAGTCATACCCATACAGAAAAATCTGGCCTTGCTTGTGGAACGTAAAGAGATGTTAGACAGACTTCACTGTGTGGGATAATTTGTCTACATCAACCTTGGCTTCAAATGTCCAGATATTTGACCTCCATACATTTGTATTACAGGATCTATATACTAAAGGTTTTTTTTTTTTTTCAATAAATGTAAAGGGGTCTCACTACACAGATTATCTTTTAGCACGTAGGGAATGGTAAATAAAGATTTTTTCCCAAATATATTGCTTTGTTTATTTTGCTTTGTTGTTTCCTCTAGGTTACTGACCTGATCTCTCTGCTTTTTGTCTTATATGAGAAAAGGGAGTTACATCACCCCAGGTCGGCACACAAGACAGCTTGAAAACTGAGGGCCTTACGTATGTCTTTGTTGCCCACAGCAACCAATTAGATCTCAGCGCTATATGAAATGAAAGCTGAGCTCTGATTGGTTGCTACGAACAACAAAGACAGTATTATTGCTAGACAGTTTACATACATAAGGTCCAATGCGTGTTATCTCTAACCGACAAAGGAGACTAATAACTTTTTTTTATTTAGAGCAGAGAGCTTCAGAGCTCATAGATAAGATCTCCTGCTCTCATGTCCATGCCATTAGAAGAGCTGTGAATACCGAGCTGATATGCTAATCACTGCTATAGAACCACCC
This sequence comes from Phyllomedusa bahiana, assembly GCA_025379985.1. Lineage (NCBI taxonomy): Eukaryota > Metazoa > Chordata > Amphibia > Anura > Hylidae > Phyllomedusa > Phyllomedusa bahiana. Next base: position 31,843 of record JAODAL010003385.1, on the reverse strand, counting down.
AAGCCTGACTAGGAAGAGGGAAGAAGGGTGAATCCAAGACTGCTTATGGCCAGTGGCGGAACTACCGGCATAGCAGACATAGCGACTGCTATGGGGCCCGCCGGCACAGGGGGGGCCCGCCTGGTGATGAACAGTGACTTTCTGTTCACTGCTGCCGAACCCTGTCATAACATCCCATTGCCTGTCACTAGGGGGCGCCTGCCAGTGTCGGGCCCCTGGTGACAGGCTACAGCACCGAGTGCTTAGGAGATAGAAGAAGAAACAAGGTTGTGCATAGTATGAATGTCGGCAGTATACAGCGCATAGTATACCTGAGTACAGGGCAGCAGCATTGCACGTCACCCAATCTGAGCAGCACAGTGACGTCTAATGCTCCAGCGGTTCCAGCGTTTATCTGCCCCTGCTTAGGGAGAAAGCCTTGAGTGTCTGCCCTCAGCCACTGAACCAGCAGCAGCAGCAGAAGAATCTAGCAGGCCGGCACTTGTCTAGTGCTGACTCTCACTTGCTGCTCCTTCCACTGCTCCTGACACAGCTGCTGGACCAGTCCTATACTGTAGAGGTAAGAGTCCAGTGTGTATAAAATAGCTACAACATAATGCAGATATGTAGTGTATTTTTGTGCATTGTGTGTGTGTTTCTGTATATGTTTTTTTTTTGTTCAGCTTTATATTGTGTGCAAAAGTATGTGAGTCATACATTTAAGTCTGTGTAGTTTGTATTGGGTGTGTTTGTATGTAGCATATGTGCATACATGTTTATATCTGTAGTGAGTGAGCAATTGGAGGCATTTGTATATGTAGTGATTGTATGTATGTCTATATCTGTAGTGAGTGTGCACGTATGTCTAGATCTGTGGTGAGTGTGCACGTATGTCTAGATCTGTAGTGAGTGTGCACGTATGTCTAGATCTGTGGTGAGTGTGCACGTATGTCTAGATCTGTAGTGAGTGTGCACGTATGGCTAGATCTGTAGTGAGTGTGCACGTATGTCTAGATCTGTGGTGAGTGTGCACGTATGTCTAGATCTGTAGTGAGTGTGCATGTATGTCTAGATCTGTGGTGAGTTTGCACGTATGTCTAGATCTGTAGTGAGTGTGCACGTATGTCTAGATCTGTGGTGAGTGTGCATGTATGTCTAGATCTGTGGTGAGTGTGCACGAATGTCTAGATCTGTGGTGAGTGTGCACGTATGGCTAGATCTGTAGTGAGTGTGCACGTATGTCTAGATCTGTGGTGAGTGTGCACGTATGGCTAGATCTGTGGTGAGTGTGCACGTATGTCTAGATCTGTGGTGAGTGTGCACGTATGGCTAGATCTGTAGTGAGTGTGCCGAATGGCAGTCTGTGGTGGAGGTGCACGTAGCTAGATCTGTGGGAGTGGCACGAAAGGGTTTTAGACTGTAGTGAGTGGCACGTTGGCAAAGATTGTATGAGTGTGCCGTATGTCTAATCTGTGGGAGTGTGCACTTTTTATGTTAGATCTTTAGGAAGTGTGCAAAAATTCAATCGTAGTGAGTGTGCATATGGCTAATCTTGGGGGGGTTTAGGTTTATTTTTCATTACAGATGTTTGGAAACAGTGGCTTTGTATGTTGAAAGATGCATGCCTAGGCCTGGGGTGGTGTTGGAAAGGTTTACCACAAAATTTTTATTTGCCCCGGCAGAATACCAGACTAAACTTTTTTTGAGGGGCAATTGAAAAGCGGTTTATTCTGTGCGAGCCTCCGCTCTGTAGGCTACTTGCTTCCTTGGTGATTCAGTGATTTAATTGCCCCATTTTTTAAAGTTTAAATTATAAAAAAATGGCTCCCGGCAGGAAAAAAGAAAAAAGGTACTTGCGTAATGGATCGGGGTTGGCGGCCACCGGCGGAAAAGTTTTAACAGGGCCATGGGCTCAAAAGCACCCTGGAAAAAGCCCACCAGCCCCCCCGGGGGGGGCCCCCAGGCCCAAGGGGGTATTGGCGGGCGGCCTCAACACCGGGGTAGTGCGGCAGGACCGGGGATATGGCGCGGGCAGCCCGGGAAAACCAAACGGGCCACCGGAAAAGTGGCCAGGTTTTTGGGCCCAAAGGGGAGTAGAACATTCCGGGGGGGGGTACCAGGGGTCTGGCTTCGGGGGCGGGCAACCAAGGGGGGAACCTGCCGGGCAGCGGCCCAAAAACCAGAAAGAGGGGTAGTCCCCCTTTTCCCTTGGGCCTTGCCTTTACTAACCAGGCTGACAAGTGGCAAGGGACCAATCAGTGAAGTTACCATGTACTTACTATTACAGATGAACCTGCAGGAGCAGAGCCGGCTTCCTGGAGAGGCGCGTTCAGCAGGGGCTGCAGGACTGGGGAAGTGGAGCCACTGTGTGAGCTAGCTGGCCTCCACTGTCCCCCTCCCTGCGTGTACGACTGCACGTCGTCCTGCCCCGCCTCCTCACATGTGACCATGATATCACACACTGTCACACAGCCACCCAGCACAGACTTATTACGGCTCCGCAGCGGCCAGCAAGTACTGTAAAAGATATATCACAGGGCGGGCTGCGCCGGCGGCCACTACATGTGGACGTCGGCCGCAACTTAGCCAGGATGCTCCGCAGGCAGCCACCAGCAAGTAACAGCCAGGTCTAAAGGCGGGCAGTGAGCGGCCGGAGTTGCCTGCAAGTGGGCACACAGACATGAGACATCTATGAGTCTGGCTGCGGCCGCTGCGGAGCATCCCGGCTCACTGCAGCCCTCAGTTGCGGGCGCGGCGGCCGGCAGCTCGACTCATAGATGTCTCATGTCTGTGTGCCCACTTGCAGGCAACTCCGGCCGCTCACTGCCCGCCTCTAGACCTGGCTGTTACTTGCTGGTGGCTGCCTGCGGAGCATCCTGGCTAAGTTGCGGCCGGCGTCCACATGTAGTGGCCGCCGGCGCAGCCCGCCCTGTGATATATCTTTTACAGTACTTGCTGGCCGCTGCGGAGCGTTCCGCCTCAGCTGTGTTCCCGGTGGGCGGCCCTCTGCAGTGGCCGCAGCCGGAATCGCTACCGCATATACATAGATCAACAATTGCCAGCCCGCGGCGTAGCACTGCCTAGCGGCCCGGCTGCTTCCCTCCGTGGCGGCTGAGCAGTGCCAGGTGCGTACGTTCGGGCGGCCCACATGTGTCCCGGCTCCGCGGCCCGCCGGGCATGTGCCCGGTCGGGCAGATTCTCAGTCCGGGCCTGTAGTTAAGCCACGCCAGGGAGCGGAGTCTAAGTACCCCCCGGTATTCACCAGAGCCAGCCGCAAAGCGGGATGGACTTGCTGCGGCGTGAGGCTACCAGGTCGCTACCCCTGACGTGACTTGCTTGCGATGGCGGCCGGGGTAATGCGTGGTACAGAATTATAATCCAGAGGCGTAGTCGGGGACAGGCAGGAGGTCAGGGCAGGCGGCAGAGTTTCGTGATCAGAGACAGGCAGATGGTCAGGACAGGCGGCAAACAGGCAAGGTCAGGAAACGTGGTGGAACGGACTGGTGCACGGGTAATCAAACAGAACTCCAAACTCTCTCTAGAAAAGCTAAGGCACACCAACAATCTGGCAGAGAGTGCAGGAGGCGTATACCTTATATAGGACCAGCGGCTGGCAATTGGCCAATTACTGGTGCGCTGGCCCTTTAAATCCAGACAAGCCGTCGCGCGCGCTCTAAGCAGCGGGTATGGGCGCGGCGGCCGGGACAGGCAGGAGCAGCGTGCACAGAAGCATGGACGGGTAAGTGAGCAGGCGACGGGGCCCGAGCAACAGGGGGATGGTTGAGGGCGGCCGCAGTACCCGCGCCGGACCCGCTGCGGACAGGGGGGGGGGGGGGAGGGGCGGTCATGGGGGGAGACGGCACCCGCGCCAGCCTCCATGACACTTCCCTTCCAGTCTGCTGCCACTACCATTCTGTTGTGCTCTGGATCCACGTCTTGTGTTGTGTGCCGTCGAACAGCTGAACCATGCACTTCATAGTGAGATAACGGAGCATGAGCTTCTGCTGTTTCCTGGCACAGGAAGTAGAGAGGAACGGATCTTGGGGTGCTACAGAATGGCAGCAGCAGGTGACTGGGAGGTAAGTATGACTTTTATTCTAATAAAAAAGAAGAAAAATACCTCCGACACCACTCTTGAAGCAAACGTAGGATAAGCAGACACTATGCGTACATCTATATTGCTATTATACTTTCAGTGGTGCTCAGTAGAAAAAAGGAGAGTCAATACAGTGAAATCCAAATATAAAGAGATGTAAATCCACGGCACTCACCAGCGTACGATGAAACATCTATTTATTAGCACCTTGTAACGGGTCACATGGGATTTGCATCTCTTCATTTTAATCCCATGTGACCCGTTTTTTGGATGCTACAAGGTGCTAATAAATAGATGTTTCAACGTATGCTGGTGAGTGCCGTGGATTTATATCTCTTTATATTTGGATGACTTTTATTCTATTTTCTCCCACCCTGGCCCCATTTAACATTAATTAAAGAAAAAAAAAAAGACTTTAATGTCGCCCTTTAGGTGACGTTAAAGTCCTTTTACTTTATATAAGCACTGACACCATAGAGAAGAACAGAAGTGAACTGGGATACAGAAAGTTGCATGTAAAGAACAACTTATAGCTGTGACAAGATCTTGATTTCCAGTGCTTCCAACACAGTGTACTTGTTACAGTGCACCCTGCAGAGGACTCCAGAATAATCTCGCCTTTGAGAACCGTATTAGGGTATTATCAGCGACAACACTTGAACCAACCCCACAGCAAGATTTTTTTCAAGAGCGCTGATAAGGATACAAGACCTTCTTGTGCAGTACACAGTCAGCACTTGAAAATGCCAATCCCACTCACAGTCAGCTGACACCAGAGACATAACACAGATACATTGTTGTCTCTTAATTTTTGTATGTTCTGTTGTTCATATCTGCAACATTTAAACAGTTTAAAGGGGTTGTCTCACTACAATGATTGGGTTTTAATTTAAAGATCTTTATAAAACAAGCAGCTTTGCAATATATGTTCATTACAAATGTCCTACTGATTTTGAGCTAGCCCTGTTAGTATTACTACATCAGCTCCTCAAATTTCTATAGCAGCTGACCTGTTGATCCTTATCTTACTGGCTGTCAGGTCTGAATGACTCATCACCTTTGAAGACAGGTCGGAGCAGAGAGCCCCTCCCGCACAGAATGCTTCTGGAGGGGGAGGAGGACTCTGGGTCTGTGTCCATGCAGCCTGGATTAACCCTGTGTGTTCCTGCTTCCTCCTGCTCTCTACACAGATAGATGTGACAGCAGTGACCCTGTCTGTTACTATAATCATGATATGTCTTTGGAACTGTGACTATACTAATACTATACAGATCAGGCATGTGAATACTTTATGTTCTCCAGTATTAGTGAGACATCCTGAGTATAGTAACACTGCCCTTGTTGTTGCTGGAGATGTGGAGACTTGTAAGCTAAGCAGGGGATATAGGAACACATGCATCCTCTCTGCTCTATTAGCACACCACTTCACCTTCCTCTCTACACTCATAGATCAGCCCTCTCCTGCAACAGACCTAGGCAGACACACACAGGGTGAACTCTGAGAGCAAACCCCCTCCCCCCCCCTGTATAAAAGTTACGTAGCTGCCTGTGTGCTGATGGGAGGGGGGAGAGGGAGCAGAAGAGACAGACAAGCTAGCACGCCCCTCAGTTCAACTTACCAGGGACACTGACAGGCTGAAAGCTCGTAATGAGACAACTCCTTTAAGTAGTAACCTACTAAAAGTTGAGTTTTCGGATAATCAATCCTTCCTCTTTATTCAGGAGAGAACCCTGAAAAGTAGGAAGTTTATAAATTGTATATTAAGGGCTAAGATTGTGGGCACATTTGCCCAGTAAATGCCCCTCATGTCTTCAATTACCAATCAGAGGGGTGCAGTGAACTGTATACAAACGAAGCTTCTCCTTAATGGCAAAAAGACAAACGTCATACAGTACAGGTGCCCATACACAGCAGACAAAATGCAGCCAAACCAACCAATTTTAGTAAAATCCACCAACGGTCCAGTATGTATTAGGCTATGTTCACACGGTGTAATTGTGGGGACTTATTTCGCCTGCAATTACACTGTGTGCTCGGGAGCAGGTGACACCGGCCCCATAGGCATGCATTATTCTCGGCGCGTATACGCCGTCAATAATTGACATGTCACTTCTCCCCCCGCTCGGCGTATTGTGCGAGCGGGGAGAGGAGACGTAATCCATAGTTCTCTATGGGAACTGTGGATTACCATAATGACTGGGAAGTATCTCGCCCTGTATTTAGTGCAGTACGGCGCAAAATACGGGGCAAGATACGTCCCAATAATTGCCGAGTATACATAGCTTTAGACGGCCTCCCATCCCTGACAACAAATGTCAGAGAAAGAGAGATTGGATACGTTGGAGTTCAGGATGCCTGATTCTTTTTTTCCAATGGGAGATATAACTTTCTATCTGTGTATGTGGTGGAGTTTGGCCAACAGGTAAAGCATGTGCATTCTTCACTTTTAATATAAATAGATCCAGAAATAAATTCTGATTCGTTTTAATATACATTGGTCCCTAAAGTTACAGTGTCAACATTCAACATTCAATGGTCTTTCCGGGGGCATTATACGTTGAGTGTGGTTTCAATATACCATGTCCCCGACACTTATCCAGATAAACAGCATGGATATTTTACTTGGAAAACCCCTGTATAAGTGAAGTATGTGCACTAATTGCCGGTCTAGAAGCACCTCTCTACAGTGCGGTACTACTCTTTATATGTGCCAGGATGAGTGGCTCCTTTGGGCACCTGGTGAGGCCCCCATTTTCTTTTCCTCTGGTACATTTTGTATAAAGTAAATGACCTAAAGAAGCGCCTGTCCTCAAAGTAGAATGTGATTTCCAGCTTCCAGCAGCTCTTTCTGACTGTTACTTTGCTATATCTGTATTAGTTATCTGTAAACCTTCCTTTAATCCTCATTTTGCATGATGTCATGGTCCCATTTTGGGGCACTGGAACCAATTACCAGTTTTCCATAGAGTTATGATTTCATCATACATGGTCATCCTGAAACCAATTAATATTGTATGTTAAGAGAACAATGTATATCTTTATTGGGTCAGAGCTTAATTTTATACAGAGCTCCTCATAACCTGTATAGCTATATATTTAAAGGGGTTTTCCCCATCTGGCTGTCTTCACTCTTCAAAACCTCTTCAGGCTCACACTTCATGTGCAGGGTATGGGCAGGTCTACAGCACTGACTGACATTTCAGCTCTGCTGGCTCCTATTCCTAGCTGTGCCTGTTTGTGGGACACTAGTGGTTATGAAAAACAATGACACTGTCCAAGCAGGATGTCTGTGAGCTGTGAGCTATCGGAGCTATATTTTTCATTAGAGTAATCTTCTAGTTAGAGGAAAAAAATATACATGCTAGCAAGACAAATTGTTAGCTGCTGAGTGACTTTATCTTTTATGTAAATACACAAATATGGGATCTGCAGCCTGACAGGATGATACAAAGTTTCTCTGGTCTAAAGGATTATAGTTTTTCTTAGTAGAAAGATAACTTTACAGAATGAGAGAATATATATATATATATATATATATATATATATATATATATATATATATTCTGCTGATAAGGCACAGCAGAGAGTGATGTCATCAGCTGGGCCTCTGCTAAAGCAGAAAGAGGTGGGTCACTAGAGAAGCTTGTGCACAAGCAGGAGATAAGAACTGATGTGACAAAATGAAGCAAAATCATAGTCTTTATTTACCTTTGCCTACACATTTAAAGCTAATCAATGAGATGGGAATACCATTTTAAATGAGAGAACAGCACCTGCCACTGAAGGGAGCTGTACGAGAATAACACTGCATGCAGTTGGCTCCCCCTTGTAACTGCAGACAGGATTTTTTTTTTATAAATTATCCAGGGGACTGATAATGCTGTCTTAGAAAACCCACTTATGTAATGATATTAATCAATGCAGAATCTTAAGACCTACAATTAAATGGTTAATATATGGACATTAACCTGATTATGACCTTTTTTTCACAAACTGCTTTTTTATTACAGTATGCACAGCAAGGCTAGATCTTACATTGTAGTGAAATGCCATTGTTTGTAGGGCATTCTGCGTACCTATCATATGTTGTAAACTGTATGTAAAAACCCCTAGCAGGCAGACCACGCTGATGTAAATGGTTACGAATAGTCTGATGTGACACTTGGTTGCCTCTCACCTCCCTCACATGTGCCTGGAGTTGTGTGGCATTCATCATCTGATTCCACAGGGCATTCTTTACAATGAAGCGGTCATCAGTGTGTGATTGAGCCACAGGACGTCCACTTCTTTGCCTTTCTGTGATTCTTCCAGTCTCTGTATCTCTGTTACAACCTGCTGATGAAACTCTGTGATGCTCTAAGCTCAGTGACCACTTCCGTCTGAGAGCACCTTGCTTGAAGCCTCGTAATAGCGAGGTACGGTTGATCAATTGTAAGGTGTTGTCTTGGTCTCATGATGTCACAATGTGAACAGCAGGGTGAGGAGGACTGTTTAAATCCCAAATCAAATTGATCCCCTAAATTTATTGGGTGATTCAGAGATCAAACACCTGTTGGGAATTTTGGCATTAAGCTCCTTGTTAGACATCAGCAAGTTGTGCAAAAAGTACTGAAACACTAAACACTTGGACGTGTACATTCTAGAGTTAAGAGTTAGTCTCATTTAGTGCATTTAAAACATGTTTAAAAAAAATTTAATGTTGATCCTAAAATTTCAACCAAAAGCCAAATAACTTTAACATTTAGTGCATAGTGTATTTAGTTAACACTGCCTAAATTTAGGTGATAAATATATGTAGCTCTTTTTTTAATTATATTTTTAGGCATTCAGTAACTTTATGATCTACTGAGCTATTAGTATAATGTTATTCCTGGTGACTGCTTCTTTGTGCAATCCCATAACATATGAAATAAAAAAACAAAAACAACATAATGGTAGAGTTTAAGGACTTCAACCAAAAGCCAAATATCCCTAACTTTTTGTGAGTAGTGATGGATCCGTCTGTCAGACCCTAAACAGACCCAAACACGTATCTTATAATGTGCAGTGTGATTTACATTGCTTTCACTGTGAAACACGCATTGGCGTTCACACGAGTGATCGCTGATGCGTCTCATTGCGTCTTTCGATGCCGTCTCCCAAGAATTCAATGTCAACTCCATGTCTGTTAATACCCGCATACCAAGAGCCCTGTTTAAACTAATAGGTGCAATCTTGCTCTGCATCCAACACACATCCAAATACGTATCCAGCACACAGCTGCATGTTGAATCCGATTGCCGCTGCGTTTTTGGATGCGATTCTTGGATTCAACACGGCCCCTAAAGCTTATTGAATTGTATGTGCAGTGGTTGTACATAGCACGATGTACATAAACCCTTCATAGACTTCTTGTCTATGTCATAGATGCATTTGACGGGTTTGTTCACACAATGGAAAAGGAAAAATCCACCATAGAATTCCCAGCAGACATCAGAGGTATAACCTTGGATTGTGGTGGCAGGTTTGCAGTTTGTCTGCTACAGGTTGGTTGCAGTTTTTAGGCCACCTGGTGTAGAATCTATTGTGATTTTGCACCAAAGTAGTAATGGGTGAACTATAGCATAGATTTCCATTAAAAACTATTGGATGTGGATCCCACATGTTCTTCCTATAAACTGTCATGTAAAAAAGGCCTAATGTGTCCAGCATGAGGGATTTAAGTATTAAAAACTCTGCTGTGTTTTTAATAAGCAGAACTGTAATTTCCTCTTAAAATGTTTCAGTCATTTAGTAATAAAGCAGGGAGTAAGCATCTGATAAGCGTCTACATTGGCACATCCTGTCACATTTTGTTTTCCTTCAACCAACCCTGGGCTGAAGGTCTGTCAGATCATAAAGACAATAGTCATAATATCATCAATGATAAGCAGACTAAGGGACCTTTTTGGCCCCTACCATTATTGTTTATGATGAAGCTGCATCTGTACAAGCAGCAGTGTCTCGTAATTCTGCTTGGTACTATACACTTAGGCTACGTCTACACTGCACTGGTTTAGCGCCAAAATCCGTAAAAAAAAGTATTTTTAGTGACAAAAGTAAAGATACTTTAAAAAAGCGTCTAAATCCATAAAAAAAACATCACCAATCACCCGGCCACTTTATAAGGTACACCATGCTAGTAACGGTTTGGAACCCCCTTTTGCCTTCATAACTTAAATGCCTCATTCTTCGTTGGCATAGATTCAACAAGTGACTGGAAGCAGTTCCTCTAGATGTTTGGTCATATTGACCATATGGCATTCAAACAGTTGCCAGTGCAGATTTGTCGGCTGCACATCCAATATGCGAATCTCCGTTCCACAGTGGGTGGGTGATGTTGGGTTGGGTGTGTAGGTGTGTTGGTGCCCACACATCCCAAAGATCTCTATTGGATGAGAATCTTGAACTGTGGCGGCCATTTGAGTACAGTGAACTCATTGAGTCATGGTCGTAGAAACCAGTCTAGATGATTCCAGCATTATTGACCATGAGGTCCATTATCCTGCTTATAGTACCACAAGAATGTTGGTACATTGTGGTCCATAAAGGGATGGACATGTCATCAACAATACTCAGTACTGTGGCGTGTGCAACGATCTCAATTGGTACCAAAAGGGCCCAAAGAGTGCCAAAAAGAATATTCCCCACACCCATGATCAAACCACCACCACCAGTCCTTGAACCTTTGATTACAAAGGCAGGATGATCCATGCTTTCATGTGTTGACATTGGCCAAATTTCTGACCTGACATCCGAAGGTAGCGCAGTCATAAATTCGAGACACATCCATGACCTAGCAAACATTTATTGCCAATCTCTACCTGTCCAATTTCGATGAGCTTGGCAAATTTGTGAGCCTCAGTTTCCTGTTCTAGCTGAAAATGGATGGCACCCGGTGTGGTCTTATCTCTGCTGTAGCCATCTGCCTCAGTTCCGCCGTACTGTGCGTTTCAAAGAATGCTGCTTCCTACCTTGTTGAACGTGGATATTTGAGTCACTGTTGCCTTTCTAATCAGCTCGCTTACCAGTCTTGGCCATTCTCCTGTGACCTCTTGGCACAACAAGCATTTCCCGCCCACCAAAGGACGCCCGCTCACCGTGGATTGTCTTTCTTTTTCGGACGCGATTCTCTGTAAACCCTTAGATGGTTGAGCTTAGAAATCCCAGGATATCAGCAGTTTCTAAAATACTCAGAGCACCCTCAACTGGCACCAAGAACCATTGTGCGACATCAAACGACACGCAAATCACCTTTGCTTCCCCATACGTGACTGCTCATTTGAACTAGCAGGAGGAATTGTCCTTGACCATGTCTACATGCCTAAAATGCACGGTGTTTCCGCCAATGTGATTGGCTGAGTTAGAAATTAAGTGTTAAACGAACAGTTGGACAGGTGTACCTAATAAAGTGGCCGGTGAGTGTATTTTTGCATCAAAATCCATTAAAAAATGTATTTTTGCATCAAAATCCGTAAAGAAAAGGATTCTAGCATCAAAATCCGTAAAATAAAAATGGATCCCAGCACCAAAATCCATAAAAAAAAGTATTTTTAGCGTCAGAAGCAAGATGACTTTATTAGCGCCAATATTCATAAAGAAAAGGATTTTAGCAACAAAATCCGTAAAAAACAACGGATTGTAGCGCCAAAATCCATTAAAAAAGTATTTTTAGTGTTGAAGCGAGAGAACTTTATTAGCGACAAAATCTGTTAAAGATAAAAGGATTTTATGCGAATAAATCCTAATAAACTTATTTTTAGCATCAGAAGCAAGAGAACTTTATTAGCCCCAAAATCTGTAAAAAAAACCAAATTCTAGCGGCAGAATCCTTAAAATAAACGTATTTTAGCGTATTTTGAATCCGCAAAATTCAACTGTAAATAATCTCCATAGACAAGAATAGAAAAACCAAATCCGAGCAGTAGACTAACCAAAGTTCTTACAAAACAATAATAGAGCTGCGGTCGGTTTGTTAAGAACTTGTAAAAGCTTAAAGGGATGTATCACTTCCTTAAAGGTCGGCCTGTAACTCACTCACTGCCCTCGCTCAGCTGTCAACTCCTCAAATGCCGGGGATTCCTTCCACCTCCCAGCTGTGTGACATGATTCCCCCTTCACTCCTTCACTGCTGGCTCCCGAGACTCCCCCCCCCCCTCTCTGATAGTTCCACATGTCACTGTGTCTCTCCTATCGATACTTAAGCACGATACCACAGGCTGCATCAATCTAACTCAGCAGTGATCCCTCTCCACTCACAGCTGGGAGATGGTGTTACATGTGAGATCCAGCTCTAGGAACGCACAGATCTGCTTCTATGCCAGAGAGTTAGTGCCAGGCAGGGATCGACACAAATTGTAAAACTGTATTCCTGATTGGTGTAACCCTTCAATTAAGTACTATTTCCTTCTTTGTGCTGTGTGCCTGAGAAAAATGTGCCGGTCCCTGATTGAAGACACAGTAATGCTCACTCCTTGAATGACCCGGAGGGGGGGTCTTTACAGAATGTAAAATGAGCTCTCAGCTAGTGAAATGCAAGCAGAGGATCAGCAGGATTTGACCAGCACTGTTATCAGTGTAAACAAAATACACAGATAAGGAGATACTGTGAATAACAATAGACAAGCTTTGCTAATTGACATCCTATAGCAAAGTTGTTGTTTTCAACTGATCCCCTTTATTCTGAAGACCATTTAATGAAATGATAAAACCCCTTTAATATAGCCTTTATTAAGATATATTAAATTTTTTTATATACTACAATATCTGTGAATTTTGCACACTCCTGTGTCAAAAGCAAACATATATATTTAGTCACCACACAAACAGACTAATAAAATTTAACCTAGAGCAGGCGGGGAACGCTATTCCTTAGATACTGTCACGGATGTCCCTGCGACCCCCGTGTCCGCAGTTCTGTCCACTTACCTCGCCGCGCTCCTGTACTTCCTGCGCGTCTCCTGCTAGCTTGGACGGACACGTGTTACTGCATCTTAATTTAAACGGACAGCGCGCCAGTGATTGGTCTCACCGGGCACTGACCCTATTTAAGTCCTTCCCTTCCTTATCTACCCTTCCGAATCGATAGTGCCCTGTGCCCTAGAGTAGAAGCGTTCTTATCGTTGTATCCTTATTCCATTAACCCAGTGGATGGTACCTTTCTGCCACCGTCCCCTACTAACCATGAACCTTAGTCCGCCTGTCTCTGACCTGCCAGCCATTCCCCTGACCTATGGAAGACCTGCCCAATGGTTCTGTCTACCAAAACGATGCCTCAACTCGCAGCCACCGTAAGCAAGATCACTGTCAGAGGTAGCGGACCTGGTAACGCATCCCGCTCGTGCAAGTCCACCCCGACTTTGCATGCGGCTCTGGTGAAAACCGGGACCTACTTAGACTCTGCTCCCTGGCGCGACTTATACCATCGCTTGCAGTGGTCCAAAGGATCCACTACCACTGACCATTACAGATACAACTATAAATCTCCAAGATAACATAAATAAAGAGCATAGAAGTTTATGATACACTCGCGGCTCTGATGTCATCAATGGAGCATTAATTTCATGGCGAAGTACCTAAAGTAAAAATTGAGATCTGATACAATATAAAATGCCCTATTACAATCCTAAATACAGGGGGGAAATGCACCCCCCAATAGGGGCGACCCCGCCTCTCTGGGTGGCTTTCACTATTACTCAAATATTCCGTTCCGCCCCCCAAAACAGCAGCACCGTATGTCCTGACGCATTTCCCCAATAGGTTCATCAGTGACTAAGGAAGTAACCACGTAAATATATGTGTGGTTGTGAACGGTGTAATACCCAAGATAGTGATTTACCTGATGTAGCCATATGGAGTGTGAATATAACACACCTTATAACTAAAAGACTTCTCCCCTTAGCCAGATAGTCTACCAATAAAGTGGCCCAAAACACATCTGATGTATAACTAATTAAGAGACAAAATCATGCACATGCGTGCTGGAGAAAAAAGAATGCCGTGATTCAAAACAGTGCGGTGTATTATCCAACTTCCTGCTACAGAGAGGCACTTCTGGCAAGCATGCGCACACATACCCTATGCTTTCCAACTTGCGTGTCAAAACCGTGGCAAGCGAGAAGATATCACTGCGCCTGCGCACTTCCTGCAAGCATGCACACATATCCCTTATGCGTTCCAGGTTGCGTGTCAAAGCTGCGGATAGCAAGAAGATAACACTGTGCCTACGCAGAGCCAGGGTATTCCTTCAGTCTGCCTATAGAGATACAGCAAGCCAATAGCTTGTGCAAGCAGACCAATAGCTCACACCATCCCCGCACTCCACGCATAGTATAGATACAAAGTAAAGGGACAGTAGAAAAAAATAATGCACTACCCTGTTTATATTGTGTATATATTACATATACAAAAAAACTATTGGGAAGAATTGATATCACTTAAATAACAGATGCTGTATATATATGCACTATTAGAGTTTATCCCAAACATGGACGTATGTCCCCTGGCCAATACCATATACAGATAATAAAATAATTTAAGGTTTAGATTCCTAAAGGTGTCAAAAGATAATGTGATAATCCAGTTTGGCAGACGAGCAAAATCAATAAGTTATATAGATAAATATGAAGGAGGATAATTTACAAGATCTCTTTTAGGAAAATTTTAAGAGATGAAAAGTAACGAAAACCTATTTTATACAGTATAACCAGATAGTTACCGAAGTTATATACATGACATTAACAACCAGTTTAACATTTTGCAGTCACTGATACTAGCTGGTCCAGTTTCTATTTATTCCTTATCCTCCACTCCGGTCTCTCCACCCCCCCCCTTCCCTACTGGCCCACCTTTCTCTATTTTTTTATGTACACATATATACATGTATATTTATACATTTACACACATTTATATATTTACACACTCTCTGACTCACTTAAGTGCCCATTTAAACCACCCCCACTCCCACAAGTCTCCCTGTCCAGGTCCATAGTCATTCACGGAGGGGACCGATTTTTGCTTCGTTACACCTCCCCACTTTTCACACCCTCCCAACCTATCTACATGACCCCATTATTTATTTATTAAATTTTTTTTTAATACTATATGAGATATATAATAAATAGATATTTATATATAATATTATTTTTTTTTTTTTTTACTATTTTTTTTCTTTTTTAAAATAATATTTTACTTTTACCCTAAACACCTTAAAAAAAAATGGTAAACAATGTTTATATTAAACCATACTTCTCCATCGAAAGGAGGAAATTACAGGAACAACCAAAGTAAGGGGGACTCATTAAACCCATAGGTTTTTTGGGTTCCCCCTGAAATAGATAAAAAAAGGGGGCTTAACTCAGTGGGGAAAACTTTTAATCCCAGTCTAAACCCATAGTCATGATGATGAAGGGAGGGGAGAATACAATACTATTTTACAGAACTGCCTTTACAATATTTATGGCCCAAACTCGGGTGGACCCCTTTTTAAGACCTCGAAAGGGGTTTTTTTTGGGGGACCCCTTGACAAGAAAATATTGGAAGGCACTTACCATCATTTCGGGAAAGACAGAAGGGGGCATGCTCCCCCAAAGAAACCCAGACACATGAATTTCGGATTGACTATTATTTGTCTCCCAAAAATTTCCCAAATAAAAGACCCAAGAATGGGGAATTGGTCATTTCGGACCACTCCCCGGTCATTTTACAGTCACTGTAAACATCCCGGAACAGACTTTTTTTGGGAGTTTTTCCCACATACTTACCCAAGGGATAAAAATTTTCCAATTAATGCCCCAAGGGGGTGGCTGGAGTACCTTTACAATACCGCTCACCAGGGGCACACCACGCTATACTGGGACACCCCTAAAGCATAAATTTGGGGGGAAGTGATCGAACTACCTCTAGACTCAAAAGGCAATCACAAAAAAAATCAAACACCCAAAAGACCCACGGAACGTTGACCCTTTACATTTCCCTCCCCGAAAACAAATCTAAATGGAATTCCAAAGGAGTATACATTGGCGGAAAAAGGAACTTTTAATAAAACTAAGAAGGAGGCAGGTTTTTTAGATATGGGAAAAAACCCGGACGGTAGGCGAAATTTGCCCCGGGAAACCCCCCCTCCCTTTTTTTCCTTTGCTGAGGAAATGAGATGGATTACAAAATGAAGGTGGGGAAGGTAACGGGAAAATTCTACGCTCCTTCGTCAGCACTCTATGCTGGAACACCTGATAAAAACCATTCAAGGGGTACACTTTTAACTACCGCACTTCAGGAAGAATTCTTTACTGGGGTCCCCCCAATATCCCCCCCCAAAAATAAAAGATGCTATCCAAAAACAAAAAGCAAACAAGGCCCCGGGCCCCCAAGGTTTTACCGGGGAATCTTTTAAAGCACTGAAACCTAGGAAACCCCCAATCTCCTTTTTTTTTTAACGCCTACTTATCAAGATCCCAATCCCAAATCTATGAATACAGCTTATAAAAAAAATTATCCCAACCCCAGATGGGGCCCCACTAGACCCCCTCCTACCGCCCTATCCCAATAAACTTAGATCAAAAATTTGCTCTAAAAATTTTTTGCGCCCGGTTTTGGCCCCCCTTTTCATCCCTAACTGACAGGCCCTTATCAAGAGCTTTTTTAAAAGGGGGTCGCAATAGAAATGTTAGAAGGTCTTGTTGGTCCTCGATGGGGAAAAAAAAAATCCCAAAAAAAACATCCAATTTGCTTTGGTCAAAATTTTTCACAGAAAAAGCCTTTAATAGGGTGGACTGGGGGGGCTAAATTTTATACTGGAAAAAAAGGGCCTTATGGCCCATTCCGTACATTCCTTCATACCTTATAAAACCCTGAAGCCCCAGATAGGCCCCTAAAACGTCGGACCCTTCGCGTTAAGGTGGCCCCAGAAAAGGGGTTCCCCTTCCCCCCCTTATCTGTTTAATTGCTATAGAACCCTCGCGAGTTTTCCTCCGGGGGCCCCCCATTTTCAGGATCCAGGTCAAGTCTCTCAGCAAAAATTAGAATTTTTCGTGCGATATTATTTTTTTCCTTAGTCCCCCCCGAGAGAGATCCCCCCAATTTGTTCAGCAGATGAACTATTTCAGGTCCTCTCCCGGGTTTAAAAATTTTCATCTAAGTCAAACTTCGGAGTTTTTCAAGTCCGAAACTAATGGTACTAGACCCAATTTTAAAAACCCCAAACATATTGCCAAAAAGTCCCTCAAAAACCCTTGGGAAAACACATTGAAAAAACCCCCAAAAAATTGTACTTCAAAATATCCACCCCTTTTTTTCTTAAAAAACTCGAGAACTAGAGAAATGGTCGGATTGCCCTTACCCTCCTATAAGCCACTTGATTCGAATAATGAGTTTCCCCAAACTCCTCTACCCCCCTCCAAAACCCTTCCCTTATTGTTTAAACACTCGAACCAAATTTTTCAGGCGGGGTTTCAGATTATCGGGGGAAATGAAAAACCAAGAATACTCTACAAACTCATCTCCCCAGGGGGTTTGGGGGGCATTAACCTCCCAAATAGGTTTTACAACCTTGTAGTAAACCCCCGGGACTTACACGGATAAAGGGTACCCTCCTTTTACTCCAACACGGGGGTGGGGTCCGCCCCAGCCCCCTCCCTGGAACCTTTCGGGCCATTATTTTATTTCCAAATTTTCCAGTATTTCCCCATGACATTTGATCTGTCTTTTAACGGGAAGATTGCCTCCAAGAGTTGCGCAAACTGTTCCCAATTTTGGGTCTCCTCAGCAAGCATATGCCTTGTTCGGACATCCGAATTCAAACAGAGCCCCGGGGGTCCCCCCTTCAGGTAGGAAGGAGAGGGCCCCCGTTGGGGACATATTTAACAGCCAAAAAAAATTATCACTTTTCCCCGACCCTTTAACAATTTTATAGATCCGCCCTCGCATTTTTTAACCTTTGCCCAAAAAACTGCTTTTGTAAAATCCAGAGTTCAACCCTCCAAAGAATTCCCTACCAATCTTTACGACCTGATTGGTACACAGACCTCTCACACTCTCTTTCTTTGCTTTACACAAAGCTAAGAAATTCGCTCATACCGGGCAGAACCTCTAAGCTCATGTCCACATGGGAGGGCAATTTCCCAGGGCTCAATATCCCACAAATTGCACTGGAGGGATGGCACAAGATCAATAAAAACATAATCTGCGAAAACTGCCGCGAAACCTATTTCTGGTTCATGCATTGGGCCATTTACGGTTTTACCATCCCCCCACATTCTCTCGCTCCAAATCGGATACTTGCCTGCCCCAAGTGCCAGCAACCGAAAACTGACCTACTTCATGGGATGTGGTCCTACCCAAAAATTTTGGAAAGAACTTAAAGAGATTCTGAAACTAAAATGGGGCATTGAAATGCCTCTCACCCCTACCTTTTGCCTCTTCCATGATCTCACTGGTTTGACCAAATACCATAAGCTCTTTCACATAATCCTTCTATCAGCAAAACGATGTATACTGCTCAAGTGGTTAGACAGGGCCATTCCGAGCAAATCGGACGTTTTGACGCAAATCAAAACATACTTAAACCTCGAAAGGGTGGAAGTTGAGTCTGCAAAACTATCTCTCATGGATAAATTTTTTGCCATATGGAAACCCTTTATTGAAAAATTCCTGTCTATTGACGAAACAAAGGCATTGGTTTCTCCGTTTAGATTTTCCAAATGGTATCTTGAAGGGCTGCTTACCGATTCTCTAGGATACCTCCAACTCCCTGGGAACCCATCTTAGTTCCCGCCTATCATTTCCCTACTTAATCTCCACGTCCTTCTAGGATTTGCGCAATTGGCCTTAGGGATTGGTTTATCCCGGCTTCAGGACACTGTGTCCTGATTTGACTCATGAGTGATCCCGACCCAGTGGAGAGATTGTTTCCCCCTTCCTTTCCTACCCCCTTATTCCGGTTGTTGGAGTGTTTGTTGATTTTTGTTTTAGTGTTATAACTGTATTTTTGTTGTATCAAAAGAGAAAAACTGGTTTCTTGATTAGACCTTAGCTAAATCTGAAACCGTTGTACCATGTACCAATTTTACCCAAATGTCGGAATTCCCTACCACAGATTGTTCATTTTGTATTGGACACTTATTGAGTATTCTTAGCCGACTTGGTTCTTATTAGTGAATGTCTACTGTATTGACCCTTAGATATAACAGAATTTAAAAATTGGTGACTGTTACCTAATCATGAAACCTAATAAACATATGTTTAAAAAAAAAAAAAAAAAAGACCACTAGGATTCACAGTACATGGTCTGTGAATCCACTCCGTTTCCTTACACAACAACTTATTGTCCCATTCTCCCCCCTAGGATTTCTGAATAACTTCTGAGTAACTTCAATTGTAGTGAATTTCACACTATTGGGATCACTATCATGAACCTCACAAACATGACGGGCAATCGGGAAATATCTCCCGTCTGATGTCTCCCAAGTGTTCCCCTAGCCCTTGTCTGAGCTGCCTCTTCATTTTCCCTACATATCCAAGTGGGCAGCTACACGTGCATAGATAAATGACTCCTTCCGTCATTTCCACCTGAAAAACCGGCTGAAAATGAGCACAATTGTGCTCTATGGAAAACCCTTGCAGAAGCCCCCACTGCACGGGTTTTCCGCCTTGCGGTTTTTCCGCCCGCGGCGGCTCAAAAAACATTGAGCATGTTCATTCTTCCGTCCGGTTTCCGGACGGAATATGAACACCTCAATGGGAGGGGGTAGGGCTGTTCCGCTCATTGCGAGAAAAGCTGTCCCCCCGCGGCCGTGGGGACGGCCGCAAAACCGGACAAATACCGGCCGGCAAACCGATCGGTATTTGTCCACTGCCGTGTGAACGCACCCTTACAGTTTCAGAAGTCAAAACATTGGCCAGTATAACAGCTTTTAAAAATCTTAGACTGATCTATAAAGGAGGGGCTATACAATTGTCGCCACAACAAAAAGTGCCCAGAGGTCGGCAGTCAAGCCACGTCCCAGTCTTTATTTTGGGAATATGGGCTATGGACAAGTCTGTCTCATATTGAGCATCCCGGCCTAAATGTAAAGAGGCGGCGTGATGGTAGTATGTCCCTCAAATCAGGATGTGATAACAGTATTTTCCAATATATGTTAATATTTGCTCTCGCTTCCTGATGACCCTGATCAAAATTAGCTACAATCTGTGCTAACTGATCCTCATTATCCCTCCTTCCTTTTCTGGGGGTCAATAATTTAGTCCGATCTTGTTGTGACGCACTATGGAAGGTCTCCTCTATCACTTCTGGGGGGTGCCCACGATATTCTGTAGTCTACACAGCTTTGATTTTCTGATGTCGAATTTTAAATCCAAAATCTATTAAAAAAATTTAGAACATGTTCTACAATCCATCGTATTTCACTTGAAAACGGCAGATTATAGTACAGTTTAATGTAATAGGTTGCCCAAAATCTGACTCAATGAATTCATTTTTATTTATTTATATTCGGTACCCCCATATTATTGTTTATTTTATATGCACATCAGCACAACTTAGTGAGTCTTATCATTTGATTTCTGGCATGTACAGTTTTATTATAGATTGCATTAGAAAACCCATAAGAGTGTCGCTCGCTCTCCCATTGGCCCAAATAATCGCGCCTCTTTTAACTGAGCCAATCACAAACAGAGCTCGCTCTGCATTTCTTTTCCCCATAGAACTCTATTAGAATTTAGCTCAGCATATGATTGGATAAGCAGGACGAGCCCCTCTTCCCCCAAACCAATCACCGTAAGAGAATATTTTCCATATACAGTAATAACTTTTAGGTCTCCCTTCTATCGCGCCCTTCTTGCTACACTCAAAATAGACGCCTACATATGATTGGTGGATTCATACTGCCAGCCTGTCTCAACCAATCAGCTCTTTTCTGCCTTTTTTTACTGAATTTTTGAACTGTCCCTCTTTTCACTTGATTTCAATACTACCCATAGGTTATAATGGGTCACTGTCGCTCCTATTCGTTTGGCTGTTTTTTGCCGACCAATGAGAAGCACTTACAGAATTTGAATTACTGTATTTCCCGGCAGTTTTCTATATTCCAATTCCTGATGTTGCGCCGGTGACAGCGACAAACGCGTTGTTAGTGATTTGATTGTTGAATGTTTTTAGAAGGTTTTAACTCTTTTACAGATAATATTTTACACCTAATAAAAACAATTTTTTTAATCATACTCCATGTCTCACGGAGCTGAGCCAAGATTTCCATAGACTACAATGGAACAAAGTAGCTCGCACTCTGATTGGCCGGGTACCCAAAAACCCCCGCTAGCTAACCAACAGCCTTCTGCTTTTTCATGTTTTTTAACTGTCCGTTTTTTTTTTTTAATTTGATTGGTCAAACTTCTCTATAGGTTATAATGGGCCACTGTCGCCCCTATTCTGATTGGTTTTGGTTTATCCCGACCAATGAGAAGGCTTACGAATTTGAATTACTGTATTTCCCGGCAATTTTCTATATCGCTTTTCCTGATGTAGCGCTGGTGAAGGCGACAAACGCTTGGTTATGATTTGAATTGATGTCTGTTTATAAAAGGGTTTTTGAGCTCTTTTTCAGATAATGTCTTTACACTAATAAAAACTTTGGTATCATACTCAGCCGCAGGGAGCTAGAGCTGAGTTTGATTTTTTTTTGCGATTTTTAATAATTTTTCCTCTAATTTTACGGCCCCCCCCGTTTCACTTCGCCTCCTCCGGTCTTTTAAAGCCACAATCAACTGGGTCTGCCTGCGGAGCGAAATGCCCTCCTTTGCCACCTGCGATCAGCATGCCTCGAGTATCAAAAGGCCGCGTCCCCCCCAGAACGCCCAACCGCGCCCATTGCAGCCCCTTCATGTTGGGCGCACCAAAAAAGGGGCAAAGCTTGCGCCTAACACTCATCCGCGGTCCGCGGGGATGGAACGGTGAGCCGCATTTTCACCAAAAACGGGCGCAACTCCCGATCATACATTTCGCCCATAGTCGGCAAAAAAAAATTTGGGGCGTTTAATGCCAAATTTCATACGCGTTATAATATCCGAGAATGCACCTGATTTGTGAACCCGCTCTACAGTGGGTCACAAATCAGGCGCATTTAGATAGGGCAACTTTTTGGCTCAGGAAAACCCCATTTTGAAAGGGTATACCTTTTCCCAGCTGTAATTGCCTAAAAACCATAGCGAAGCCCCTAAACCTAAGCTCTGTACGGTTCTATTTTGAAACCCTGCCTCCCGCACGCCCCCTGAAATCATTTTGCATTAAAAAGTGCCAGACGAAAGTAATGACCTGTATGGCTTTCGGAGGCTTTTCACAATGCGAACGGGACGTGTTTGTGTCAAACAAAAAAACGCCGCTTCTGGCGCACCCCTTTCTATATGTCCACCAAAACTTTTTTAATATTCCCAATTTCTAAAAGGGGATCTTTCCTGCAACAAATTAGGATACAATGATTGCATAATGCAAACTGAGACGTAACTCAGTACAGAAACTAAGGAAGCAGGGAATACTTAAGAGACTGGAGCTCAGCAGCATGCAGAGTTATGAAACACTGTAATCATAAAGGGCTAAAAAAGCAATCTAAAACTCGGATCACACAAGAAATTAAGATAACGAAACAGCAAAGTGGCTGAACCTTATTTTTTAGGTTTTTTATCTTGGGTGGGAATCCCATTTAAAAACACATCAAAGATGTTCAAAGGAATACACCTAATTGAATGCATGCTTGTGTAGCCCAGGCCTAATACTTCATGTCAAGATGTTTTTTGTGATAAACTTCAAAATCTTACCTGTTTTTTTTCTATTGGGTGGGTGGTAGTGGGGGCAGTAGATTTTGTCCCATTAGGACTGCACCATTTTTTTGGTGTATTTTGCACCAAAAAACTCTTGACATCGTATTCTCTATATAAATAACCTGTCGTACACCAAAACTAGGCACATTTTATGCCAGGCATGACACTTTTGAATGCGCCTAAATTAAACAAAGAATCTATTTCTTTTTTTTGGCATACGCCTAAATTGGGTGTATTAAATATGCTATATAAGGCATACCACACGGCAGATTTTTGACAGATTTATTCAGGCGCACTATACACTCATTTAATGTGCCTTAAAACTGACATGTCGCCCTGTCTGTAATTTATTATATTTTCGTACCTGTTTAAAGCCTTATTTCTTTACAATAAATGAGAACTACTAGCATCTCCCATTGGGACTCCTTTAGACTCTCTGATAACTATCACACAATGATGGCATATTTTATCGATATTCCATCATTTGCAGAGCACATGGATCAGCTCCAGACCACCAGACATTCCTCTGTAACACCAAAGAAGGACTAGCTCTACTAAGCATTAGACAAAAAGAATACCTGTGTCTGTAGTTACATATTTTTAACTGAGCATTATGGTTTGGGGTCTTGTCTTTACTCTCTTGCTGACAGTATGAACCCCTTCTTGCCCTCTTCTTGCACCTTGCCATACATTTACAACAGAAGCAGGATGTAATATTGGCACCTTGTCTTTGAAGTATGGCACAATGATAGTTGCAAGTGTGGGAGCTGTCTTCATTGGCTGGCTGCATTTAACAAATGCCTAGCTGCTAGAGTTTGTAGTTACAGCTTACATAAATAATAGGGGTTGCCTTTGCTACCCCATATTTAGTCCAGATATGCAGTGGCTTGGAGTCAGTGAGCTGATATGGGTTTATAGGCCCCATAGACCCTGTCTTTTGGTTTTTCCTTTAGTTTTAGGCAGGTTCCCCCCGGTGGATATGAGGGGTAAATTTCGCCCCGCAAATTTGCCGTGTGGGCCGGGGGGGGGGCGGGGCGGGGGGCCCCCTTCGCCGGTCCATGACTTTTATTTCCACGGCGCGTATACGCTGCATAATTCACATGTCAATTATCTCCCCCCTGGCGGGATTTGCCCAGCGGAGAGAGGAGGGTAATCCATAGTTCTCTTGAAATTTGGATTACCGTAAGACTGGGCGGATTCCAACCGTAATTTGCGCACCCCCGGCGGTAATTATGGGCTGAAAAAACTCCCCGTTTTAAGCCGTGTGAACATGGCCTTACACTGCGAAGCAGAAGTGCATTGGAAATAGAAAATCCAGCAGTAAAACTGTAACAGCCACTGGTGCAGACGATACGACCGCTGGTGTGTAGATCCACTGGACCACCACAAGCGGCGGTATAAGCCATGTCAAGGAGCGGAATCTTAGGGGGCCTTGGTTTTCACCAGAACCCGCTGCAAGGTGATTTAGGCTTGCTGTGGCAAGAGAGCCCCAGTTTCTATCCCTAACGTGACTTGAGTTGCAAACGAGATACAGAATCGTAAGACAAGCTCGTGGTTGGTGACAGGCAGGAAGGTCAGGGCAGGCGGCAGGCAAACAAGGTCAGGTACATGACAGAACAAAAAAAAGAACCTTTCTCCCTTTTGGCAAAGAAGACATGATCTGGCAAGAACTAGACGAAAGAGGCTAAACTAAATAGGGTCAGTACCCGGTGATTAACATATCACTGGTGCACTGGTTCTTTAAATTTTACTAAGTCGGTCAGCAGGAGAACAGCGGTGAGCCAGGATAGAGGAGTATAGATGCAGGGACTGGGTATAGTGAGTGTGCCCGCAGCCTGACTTGTGCCTGGGGCAGGAGAAGAATCCCCAAGTGTGCCTACAACCCACCGTGCAAGCAGCAGGAGCACTTGTAACAGTATATCCCCCCTTAGGTCTCCTCTTCTTTTTGGCCTGTTAGAAGTTTAGAAGAAGGTCCTTATCAAGGTTGTTGTTGTTTAGTTCCCAGGACTTTTCTTCTGGCCCGAACCCCTTCCAGTCCACAAGATAGTACCGCTTCTCCCTAATAGTCTCTTACGCCAGAAACTCTTTTACTTCGAATACATCGATGGATTCGGCTTGAGGGGAAGGAGAAGCGACCTTTAGGGAGAAGTGGTTGAGGACCAACGGCTTGAGAAGAGAGACATGGAAGGAGTTTGGGACACACATTGTAGGTGGAAAACGGAGTTTGTAAGCCACCGGGTTAATCCACTGCAGTACCTCAAAAGACCTCAGTTAACGTGGACCAAGCTTATGACTTGGGATCTTCAGCTGTATGTACTTAGCGCATAACCACACCTTATCTCCAGGGGAAAAGATTGGAGGAGGTCTTTTTTTTTTATCAACTTGACTCTTTATGTGTGAGACTGCAAGTTGTCTTGGACCAGACAGCCATAAAGTCCCAAATGTGAGCATCCACAGCAGGAATGTCAGAAGAGATTTGAAGAGGATGAGGAGGATGCAGGCCATAAACTATAAAGAAGAGTGAGCCACCGGTTGAATCCGAGTCCAGGTGATTAAAGGTGAATTCTGCTCACAGTAGAAGGTTGACCCAGTCATCCTGACATGTGGAGATGAAATGGCACAGGTAATTACCCAGAACCTGATTCACCCTTTCAACCTGACCATTCATCTGAGGATGGTATGCTGACAAAAAGTCCAATTTCACCTGTAGGTAGGTGTAGAGCCAGGGCAAAATTTTTAGAACAAAAATGATCCCACACCAAGCTATGTGCTCGGGAAGCCCATGTAGACAAATAATGTGATGAAAGAAGTGGCTAGCGAATTGAGGAGCAGACGGTAGACCAGGTAGCAGCACTAAATGGGACATTTTCTACAAGATTTGGCCACCAGTAATAACAGGATATGAGTTGGCATTATTTTCGAACAACGGGGTGCCCGGTGTCATGGTCCATTCTGCGGTCCCCGTTCTGGGTTGCAAATATAGCTGTGTCCCTGCTGCATTTCTGTTTCTGCCCCCAGTTCCCCCAGTCCCTTGTTCTGTGTACCACCTTCCTTCCCCTGTTTTGCGTTCCGTCTGTGCTGCACCCCCCTCCCCTAGGGTTCAAACGTATTCGCTGGTTTGGATTTAAATGGCTGGAATGGGACCTATCTTCAATACCAGCTGTTGAGCCCCCTCTAATCCCTGCATCACTGGGTCTTTGTGACCAAGCAGCGCAGCTGCAGCTGTGTGCTAAGTAGGACCTATGGGGCTCCCTGTGTCAGGGATCCAGTCCGTATTGCGATCGCTGCCACTCCTTTTGGGTCACCTCTGTCTTTAAAATGGAAGATAGAAAATTTCCCCTTTGTTTCTCCTCTGGGAGCTGCAGCAACACAATCTTGGAGTCTTGATCAGTTGATATTGAATAGGATGTCCCGTGGGGCTTCATAACACAGAGTCTATTAGCAGAGCCATCTTAACCATAATGCCAACTCTCCCCCTTTTTGGCGGGGGGTCCCCCATTTGGGGGCCCCTCCCGCCCCCCCGGGGGGGTTGGCTTCCCCCCGCCGCCTGCAGGCGGCGGGGGGTCCTTTAAATTACCGGGGGCGCAAAGTACGCGGGGCGTAAACCTTTTCACCGCGGGACGCCCTACAGGCGGGTGAAGGGGGCCGAACGGGCCCCTCACCCCCCCGCGGTCCACTTGCGGGAGGAGGGGGGGGGGGATCCTCCCTCCTCCCCCTCTCCCTGTTGACGGGCCCGGGTGGTGCGCCGTACATACAGGGGCAAAGGCGCGGGGAATGACGCGCGCTGCAGGGAGTGCCGCGGGCTGCTCTACTTCCCCCTGCCCGCTGAAAGATTTTGGGCAGGACTGGCCACGCTGCAGGAGCCTGGTAAGGTAATGGATTTTATTTATTTGATTTTTATTTCTTTTGGGGGGTCTACCTGGCTAACAGTGGGCAATCCTGGGAAACAGGGGGCAAAACCCCCGGGAACAGAGGGGGGACTACCTGGCAACAGAGGGGGCCCTTACCTGGCAACAAGGGGGGCACTACCGCAACAAGGGGACATCTACCTGGCAAAAGAGGGGACTTTACCTGGCAACAAAAGGGGGCACTACCTGGCTAAAAGATGGGGGCACTACCTGGGAACGGGGGGCACTCCTGGGAAAAGGGGACATACCCGGGAACAGGGGGGGCACACCTGGCTAAAAAGATGGGGGCACTACCGGCTAACAGGGGGACTACCTGGGTAACAGAGGGGGGACTACCTGGCTAACAGAGGGGGCACTACCTGGGGGAAAAGAGGGGAACTACCTGGCAAAAGAGGGGGGGCACCCTGGGTAACAGGGTGGGGCACTACCGGTAACAGAGGGGGCATACCTGGCTAACAGAGGGGGGGCCCAAACCCGGCAAAAGAGGGGGCACACCTGGCAACAAGGGGGGCATCTACCCGGCAACAGAGGGACACTACCTGGCAACAGATGGGGGGACTACCGCAAAATGGGGGGACTACCTGGCTAACAGATGGGGGACTACCTGGGGAACAGAGGGGACATCACCCCGGCAACCCGGGAATCTACTGGCAAACAATGGGGGGACTACCCGGAAACAGATGGGGCACTACCTGGGAAACAATGGGGCACCTACCGGCTGACCCAAAGGGGGCACCTACCCCCAACAAGGGGGGGACCTACCTGGCTAACAATGGGGGGCACCTACCTGGTAAAAGGGGTCACCAACCTGGCTAAAAAAGGGGGGGGATTACCTGGCTACAAATTTGGGTCTACCTGGCACAGAGGGGGCATCACTTGGGTACAAGGGGGCATCTACCGGGCCTGTAGGGGGACAAACCCGGTTATGGGGGGGTACTACCTGGCTATGGGCATCTTCCCGGCTTTTTTTCCAAAACCGTTATGCTTAGGTGGAGTGGGGGGGGTTTTTTTGAAGGGGCTTGGGGTACCAACAAAAAGGGGGTGTCCTGCAAATTTTTGCCGCGGGCGCGGAGCGCGCCGCCCACTCATTTCCCTTTCTTTTTCATTTTTGAAAGTTGGCAACTATTCCCTTAACACTTATGGGCCCCTAGCAAGAGCTTTTGACTGAGCCCCCCCCCAAACCCAAAACAACCCTCTCAAAGGAAAAAAGATAGGGATTATTTCCCCCCCGTAGGGGAAAATAAGTCCCTGTAGTATTTATCCCTTGTAGGGAGAAAGGTATACAGTTCCTGAATGTATGCAGGTATTAATCCCCCCGTAGGGGCAGGTAGGGATTATATCCCTGTAGGGATATACCTCCTGTAGGTAGATAGCTAGATGCAGGGCCCCATGCAGATGGTAGGTATAAATGCCCCCAGTAGGGAGGTTAATTGCTCCCTGAGTTTGATAGGTAGCTATATAGCCTCCTGTAGGTATATAGATCCCTGTAGATAGGTAAGTATATATGTCTTCTGTAGATTTATAGCCCCTTGTATATAGGTAGGTCTACAGTCCTCTGTAGGTAGGTATTCCGCCCGCCGTAGGTATATAGCCCCCTGGTTATATATGACTTCTGTAGGTAGATAGGCATACTGCCCCCTGTAGCTATATAGCCCCCTGTAGATAGGTAGGTATACAGCCCCTTGTAGACAGGTATACAGCCTCCTGGAGGTATATAGCCCCTGTAGGTGGATAGTTATGCAGCGCACTATAGGTAGATAGGTGTACAGCCCACTGTAGATAGGTATATAGCCAAGGTATTTAGCCACCTGTATGTATATAGCTCTCTATAGGTACACAGCCCCATGTAGGTAGGTAAGTATACAGTCCCCTGTAGACAGGTATACAGCCCCTTATAGACAGGTATACAACCCCTGTAGGCATACAGCCCCCTGTAGGTAGGCATACAGTCCCACGTAGGCAGGTATACAGTCCCCCGTAGGCAGTTATACAGCCCCCCGTAGGCAGGTATACATCCCCCTGTAGGCAAGTACATATCCCCCTGTAATATATACAGCTCCCTGTAGGTAGGTATACAGCCCCCTGTAGACAGGTACACAGCCTCCTGTAGGTATATATGGGAAACCCTGACTGATTAGGAAAAAAAATGGTATTCATCTTCCCACGTTTCCCTGATGAAGAGCCAGCTGTAAAGCTTGAATCCGGCATAAGTGGGACATGCTGCCTGGACCTACCGCATAGGCTGCAGACTGTCCCCACCCTGCTACTAGGTGCTGGCTTTCACTGCCGGCTGCCGGCGCATGACTCTTTAGCGTATGTTCACACAGCGTAATTGGGCGCGCATTTCGGTGCGTTCTCATAGAGGACTATAGATTATGCCTCATTACCCCGTGCGTACAATACGATCGTATTGTATGCGTGGGGAGATAAGTGAGATGTCAATTATTCGCGGCGATCACGCACCGCGAGTAATGTATTTCTATGGGGCCGGCGGGCTGATCAGCGCAACTCCCAAAGCACCCGGCGTGTTGCGGAGAGTACTGTACGCACCACAATTACGCCGTGTGAACATAGCCTTACAGTGCAGGCAGGCCAGCACTGAAAGAATAAATCCTCAAGCTCCTGTTTTCAATGGACAGGCCCAGGTAGGTCCCCTGTGCTCATGGGACCCTCCTACTCAGCCTAATGGAAAAGATGGCCCTGTCTATTAGGCCCTGCTGCCTTAGGTAAAACCTCTATAACATTATTTACAGTGACATTGTAAACTTGGCTTTTTGTTTGCTATACGGATGGTTGTCTTACCATACACCTTTGCTGTGCTTATAACTGGTACCCAGCTCTATTACTTTAGATAAACCAGATAAAATGTTTAAATAAACTACCTTGAAATTAGTTATCATTGTCAGAAACCAAGTGATGCATATCTACTCAGCGAGTGCATGGAGGAACATTTTGAAGATCATTTTCTGTTATAGATGTAATATATTTTAGAAACCAGTGAAAATAAATACATCGTTACAGCTATGGAAAAAATATAAAAATGTAAAGAAAGCCTTTTTATAGTGACTGTTCCATCCTGGGGAATTTTAGAGCAATACCTTGTGGTTAGTTCTATGTTACAGTGGCCATATGAAAAGTTTATAGACTCTCATTAATTCCAGTGATCCCTAGGAGTAATAGCCTGGGACGGCTGCCACCGCTGTCAGACAGATGTTTTAGGCAGCTAAAGAATTTGGGGTCGTTTCAGTTTTCGAGTAATTAACTGGATATCCTAGCATTCTGCTTCTAGACGTCAATTCTATATACAGTACAACAGCAGTATTTACCGATATAGAATAACGTCTGTTTTGAATAAAAATTGGGAAATGATGAAGCATTAGTGACACTGGAGGAACTATTGTAGCAGATGCTAAAAATGGGCTGTTAGAGAAACGTGCAAGAACCCCGTGCTCCAAGGAATGACCCCTTATTGCAAGAGACTTCAGTGTGTAATACTCATTGTGAATAATACATTGTGGTTAATATTGTGTGCCTACACCCAAGGGTATGGCTCCAAGTTAGTTTGCTTGGTTAAAAAATGGTCTGGCCTGTTACAAAATTCGGGTACTTAAAACATAAAAAATTTGGATGAACCTGCCACCCCAAACCAAATCTATATCAATAAGTGCCTGTGGTCCCAAAGTGCGGGAAAAGGTTTGAATGTGTGCAAAAATTTGGGGGGTTAACAATTAGGGATTTTGGGGAGCCTTTTTTAAAAAAATAGTTTTCAGAGCGCACTTAAAACTTGGGGTTGGGGATGTCCTGATCCCCCTTGGGTAATTGTTCCGAAAAACTGGTGCAAATTTTGAAAAATTTTGGGAGACGGCAGGGGATTTTTGGAGGGTGGGGTTGTAACCCTAGATCAAAACAGAGGGGGAGAGAGGGGTAGGGGGGAGACAGAGATGGGGGGGGGTGTATGGGGGTGCACGCTGGGGAGAGCCTTTGGGTTTTTTATATATAAAAAATTAAAAAATTATTTTTAAATTTATATAGGGGTTTTATTTTTTTTGGAAAAGCTTAGCTATTTTTGCTCTTGCCCTTGAGCCTTTTTACCAGACCTAAAAATTTCCCACCTGACAAAAGCCAAAATGGGGGAAAAACAGGGTGAACTTTGCTTAGTAGAGATGAGCAAGCAGTAAAATGTTCTAGTTTGATTAGAACCTAGAACTTTTATGAGTTTGGGTTGAGGTTTTATTCGAACCAGAACTCAAACTTGAACCCCATTAAAGTCAATGGCAAAGAGTTCGGTTAATTTTTATCCCCTAACAGGGAGGAAAGCTGGAAATTCCCCACCATAACAGTAACGGGGTACGGAAAAAAAACTAGTGAAAAAAATTTTGGCTCAAGATCACAGAAAAAATTGAGAGGCTAAAATACTTTTCCTTTTTAAAGCTAATGAAAAGGGCCCAAAACTTGCAAGCAGGTGCAGCTTTTCCTTTACTGTCGCTTTCCCCAGGGTCATCCGGGTCCCCTCCTCTTCTCTTCTACACTCTTGGGCCCGGGTCAAAACATAGCATCATGGGTTACAAAACCCCCTGTAAAGCGGGATGCAAAAAAACCCCCCTCTATATCTCCCGGACCAGACTTAAGGGGGGACATGTATAACGGGCGCACCGAAGTCTTTTTAGCAGGACTTACGCAGCCCCTTCATTTTAAAGGGCCCTATGCCATAAAAACGCGAATTTCAAAAGTTTTTAATGTCCAGATTTCAGGGGGGCCCGTGGGAGGTGGAAAGCAGTGAACCATAAAAAGAAGTTTTTTAAAAATTTATAGCTTCATAACGGGAATCCCAGGGGTATTACTGCGGAACGGTAAATCACTTTCAAAATGGTTTCCCGAGCCAGAATTGATGTTTATTCTAGAATCCCTGATTTAGGGTCCCAGTAAACGGGTTCATAAATCAGGCGCATTATAATGCGCATAAAATTGGTGTCTTAACGCCAAAAATCATACATACCCTAAGTGTTTAATTTGCCTACAGCATCCCCACAGGGC